>SZWC01004561.1:109465-136864 GCA_023375785.1 Penium margaritaceum
TCTGTCTACACTAGCTAGAAGCAAAAAGTACAAGTGTTGACTCAGTCCGGTCTCCTTGTGTCTTCACAGGATCTTCCGGACACCGCTCGATGATCTCCGATCATCGGCAGACCGAGGTTGGCGGATGCCCAGCGCCCTCGGTGCGATCCACGGACGAGATCGTCCGGATCTGCGGTAGCTTCTTCATGACCATCGATCTGGCTCGGGCTTTTTGGCTCACGATGATGGTCCGACCGTATCTCTTGATACCAACGGTGCTGATCAATCCAAAACGCCCTCGCAGGCTGCCTGACCACAGGATCCACTTTTAGAAAGAGGAATATCTTCAGCGGTTACTTGGTCCATGCCACGTCAGCAGCCTCGAAGTCGAGAGGAGCTCACGCTCGCACTCTCGCCTCGTTTCCCGGACCACATATCCTGTTGGTCCAAAACTTGCCGATATATATGACTGCCGGTAGAGATATACCGTCAGCTCTCTAGAGCTCCAATGGGATGAGTAGAGGAAGTAGGGCCGTGGATGGATGGATCAGTGGGACGCCTAAAGAGGCCTGCCCACAGCCATACCATGCCCCGCCATAGGGGGGTCGAGAGAGTGATGACGATCTCACTCTCGGCCCTCTTGTTTTTCTTTTTGTTGATGTTGTGCTGAGCCCAGTAGAGCAGTGGATCAAGAAAATCTGACGGTTTTCCTTTTTCCAACATTCCCCCCCTTGTCGATCCAGCGCTGATGAAGATGGAGCCGACAAGTGGAAAAANAGAGAGAGAGAGAGCAGCGGCAGGCAGAAGCAAAAGGAGGTGGAGAGAACGGTCGGACGCAACCCGCGTCCGTGCCAACGCCTCATGTGGGGGGCACGGAAGCGAGAAGCGATTACGGTTCCACCAGGGACAATCTCCGTCCGTCCCAACGCCTCATCTGGGGGGGATGGAAAGAGAGAGCCAGGAACGAGCGGTAGCGGGGAAGAACCGAGAAGAAGGAAGACAACACCATGAGAATTCAGGACGAGGGGAGAAGGCCCATGCGGGCACAAAGATGAGTGTGGCGGTCAACAGAGAGGGCTTTGGTGAAGATGTCAGCAGTTTGGTCGACAGTGGGAAGATAGTGCATGACGACTTCGCCTTCTGCAACAGCATCGCGAACGTAGTGGTAGTGCCGACGGACGTGCTTGGTGCGGTCATGAAGAACGGGATCCTCGGAAAGGGCGATAGCCCCCTCGTTGTCACAGTGGATGGGCGTTAGCTCGAGTTGGTCAAATCCAAGCTCGCTCAGAAGCATGTGAAGCCAAACCGCCTCCCTTGTGCATTCGCTCTCAGCAATGTATTCAGCTTCAGTTGAGGAGAGAGCGACCACAGACTGCTTCTTGCTGCGCCAGCTGACGGGTCCACCATTGAGGAGGAAGACGTACCCAGAGGTGGAGCGGCTGGTGGTGTGATCACCAGAGGGATCAGCGTCGCAGGAGCCCTGGAGAACATTGTTACCAGAGGCGTAACGGATAGCCAGAGAAGCAGACCCACGGAGATAGTGAATGCTACGCTTGGCAGCCACGATGTGAGCAGCGGTGGGGCGCTGACAGCCTTGGCTGAGGAGACCAACAGTAAAGGAGAGGTCAGGTCTGGTAGCCACAGAAGCGTACATCAGGGAGCCCACCATGCGCGGAAAAGCGTCGGCATCTTCCAAGGAGGCCAATGGTGTGGCTGCCGTGACTGGTTTGGTGAGGCCATGGTCCTTGGAGAGTGGAGTGGCTTGAGGAGTGGATGCACCAAGCCCGAACTTGTCAGCCACACGTTGTGCATAGGTGGCCTGGGTTAGTGTTATGTGACCGTGCAGGACGTCATGAGTGATCTGAATTCCAAGATAGTATGTGAGAGGTCCCATGTCTGTCATCTCAAATCGGCGGGAGAGCTGCTGTTTGAGAGTATCCAGAATAGAGAGGGACGGTCCAAACAAGATAAGATCGTCCACGTAAAGAATAACACCGAGCAGGTTAGACCCTCCGCGGAAGTACACAGAGTGGTCAGAGTGCAGGCGTTGGAGCCCTTGGACCAAGAAAAATTCGTGGATCTTCAGGTTCCATTGTCGTGGAGCTTGCTTTAGCCCATACAGGGATTTGTTGAGCTTGCAGACATGATCGGGATGGTCTGGGGAGACGAAGCCTTCTGGTTGAGTCATGTAGATAACTTCTTTGAGATCACCGTTGAGGAAGGCGCTCTTGACATCCATTTGATGGAGATGCCATTTGTTGCTAGCGGCCAGAGAGAGGATCACCCTGATGGATGAGTACTTGGCCACCGGTGCAAAAGTGTCTTGGTAGTTTACTCCGAGAACTTGGCTGAATCCCCGCGCAACAAGGCGTGCTTTGTGGCGATCAGGTGTACCTGCACTGGTCAGCTTGGTCTTGAACACCCACTTACATGTGACGATNGCGCTCTTGACATCCATTTGATGGAGATGCCATTTGTTGCTAGCGGCCAGAGAGAGGATCACCCTGATGGATGAGTACTTGGCCACCGGTGCAAAAGTGTCTTGGTAGTTTACTCCGAGAACTTGGCTGAATCCCCGCGCAACAAGGCGTGCTTTGTGGCGATCAGGTGTACCTGCACTGGTCAGCTTGGTCTTGAACACCCACTTACATGTGACGATGGGTGTTTTGGGTGGTCGAGGAACCAGATCCCATGTATGCTGTTTTTGAAGATGAGAGAGCTCCTCTTGAGCTGCTTTACGCCATTGGTCTGCATCTGGGCGGCGCATGGCATCTTTGAAGCTGGTGGGATCCACCACTTGTGTGAGTAGTGCTGTATGGTCGAGGTCGTCGTCTGCGGAAAAGTCGGTTGTGGACAGAAAGCCAAGCTGAAGGAATGTCGGCGGTCTGGTGAGTCTGGCTGACCGCCGGAGTCCAGATTGTGAAGGAGTGCTGGGGGCATCCTTCTGTGAGGCAGTGGGAGCATGACGATGTTCTTCTGGAACCACAGGAGGGAGGACACCAGCGTGGTCGTCAGGTGTTGGGTCGACGGAGAACTTCTGCAGAGGTGGTGGAGTTGTTTCAATGTAGACGGTAGGCGTGACTGCTGCTGGTGTTGTATCTTGTGCTCGGTTGAAGAAGCTTTCGTCAAAGATAGGCTGCCTGCTCCGAATCACGCGTTTGGACTCTGGATCCCAGAGGCGATAGATGTCCCGTGTCTCGTACCCAAGAAGAATACAGACTTTGGATCGTGGGTCCAACTTGGAGCGTTCTTCTGGACGCACCCAGGCATGCGCTGTGCACCCGAAGATACGAATGTGTCCCATATAAGGCTTGTTCCCAGTCCATGCTTCATAGGGTGTGGATGCACCTTCAGGCAGCTTAGTTGTGGGAAGGCGATTCGTGATGTAGGCTGCAGTATGAAGAGCTTCAGCCCAGAACGCGGATGAGAGGCCGGCTGTATGAAACATAGTCCGGACTCTTTCGAGAAGGGTCTGATTCATCCTCTCTGCTTTGCCATTCTGTTGTGGAGTATATGGCACTGTAGTTTGGTGTTGAATACCTCTTTCATCGTAGAAGGCTTTGAGGTTGCGATTGACAAACTCTGTCCCGTTGTCAGTTCGAATCTTCTTGATTGTCAGGCTGGTCTCATTTTCAACCTGTCAAACCCATGTTTTGATCTCTTCAATAGCGTCAGACTTGAAGCGAAGAATCCGGGTCCAGACCATATGCGTGTAGTCATCCAAGATGACACGAAAGTAGTGTTTGTTGGAGAGAGATCCTTCCTTGATGTAGCAGAGATCCATATGCACAAGTTCCAGACACTCGTGGATCCCATGTGACGGTAGTGAGTGAAAAGATGCTCTGTGTTGTTTGCCGGTGATACAGCCGTCACACATTTGTTGCTTCTCGGTCTTACAGCAGACTGTCTGGTAGGTCGTGGGCAACTGAATCTGCAGCCATTTTGGTTAGAGTAGGATAACTGACATGTGCCAGCCGCTTGTGCCAGAGTTCTGTCGTGGTGGACGGAGTTGTTGTTTTGGCTGATGTAGATGAAGAGGCCACAAACGCCATTTCTTGTGTTTCTGGATGTCTTGAGGGTTCAGTGGTGTCAAGGATGGTCAGGTTGCCCATGCGAGTGGCCACTGCTGCCAGTTGGGATGTCTAGTTGTACACCTTGCAGTTTTTATCAGTGTCAAACACAACTTTGAAGCCCTTGTCGTTGAGCTTTGTCACTGAGAGGAGATTTGCTGCAAGGTCTGGCACGTAGAGTACATCCTCAAAAGTTCTTATGGCTGGCTTTCCGTTGCACTTGATGCCGACCTTGACTGTTCCTTGTCCATAAGCAGGGATAGTCCTTCCATCACCGAGGCAAACTTCTCGTGGTGTCAGAAAACGTTTGAAGTTGATAAACCAGTCCTTCTTGCAGGTCATATGCTTCGTGCAGCCAGAGTCCATGATCCATGCCAGAATCCCGGCGACCAGAAGAAGGGCGCTGTCGATGGAGCACATAGCCAACTCTTCGGTCACAAATTCTTCTTCTATCAGGGTGTGATGTACTGTTTCTTCTGTTGTTGAACCATAGATTTGATGCTCTGGCTGCGAGGTTGACATGTCTTTGTCAGGTAGGACTGGTCCTTCAGATAGAAGATTCAGCTGAAAATTTTCTTCTTCATCTGATGACTCCTGTACTTTGGTAGACCCTGTAAGGAAAGCAGCCACAGTGGACATGTAGGTGGTCAGCATTGCTTGATGGGGTCGGCGAGCTCCATAGTGGCGAGTGAAGTGTGGACGTCGTTTGGGGCAGTCTACGGCAATATGTCCCTTCTGCTTGCATGTCCACCACACTCGATCAGTCGGTGGAACAAAGCCCCTTGGGGAATGCGGGGTTGGTTGATCTCTGTTGTTGAAATGAGTAAGGGATCCCTGGCTGCCGTTCCCATAAGCTCCAAACTTCTTTGTCCTTTGCCCTTGGTATTTGGTCACAAGGCCGGTTTCACCTCCGTTGTCTTTGACATACTATTCTTCAACCATCATGAGTTCTTCGACAACTTTCTCCAGAGTCAGAGAATAGGGTTGACTTCCAAGTGGCGCTGCTGCTGCTGCTACTGGTGCTGCTTCAGCGGCGGCACCAGGTGCCCCACCTGCAGCTCTTCCTTGTGC
The DNA here is from genome assembly GCA_023375785.1 of Penium margaritaceum. Taxonomy (NCBI): domain Eukaryota; kingdom Viridiplantae; phylum Streptophyta; class Zygnematophyceae; order Desmidiales; family Peniaceae; genus Penium; species Penium margaritaceum. Next base: position 114,586 of record SZWC01004561.1, read on the forward strand.
TCCGATAGCTTGCTCTAATGTTGTCCGGAGCTCTGCAAGTTAGGCACCAAAGGTCTTCCCCTGTTTCTGGAAAGTCTGAAGTCGGTTGATGGTATCTTTGAATCTGGCAGGTAGTCCACGAAAGAGGGTTAGTACCAGAACTCTTTCAGAAATGACTTCTCCCATCGATGAGATACGGCTGGCCAGATGTTTGAGGTGGGACACATGGTCTTCCAGGCGCGTTCTCTCTTCCATTTGCTGAGTATGGAACTCTGTCAGTAGGCTTCCCAACTCAACATCGCTTGTCCTTTCATAGCGACACTTCAGAGCCTTCCAGGCTTTCCTTGGACAGTTGGTTGGATTGTTTTATCTGATGATGAACTTGAGTCGCTCAGTTAGATTCAGCGCCAGGATTGAGAAGGCCTGATCACAGCGCCGTTTCCAGCTGACTTGTTCTTCAGGTGACGCTCCTGCAGGTAATGTGTCAGTAGGTGGATCGCAGACGACGCCCCATAGTCCCTTGTTCAGGAATATCATCTCAATGTTGAAAGCGAAGGTATGGTAGTCATCGCCGTCGAACGGCGCCACTTTGAAATGATCTCCATTGTTGATTGTTGCCGCCATTGTTGCGTAGATCTGAAGATGCCACCTGCTCTGATACCAAATGTTGGATTTTACATAAGCAGAATCTTTAGGAATCTTCAGATGAGGTACTCTGATGGTTCCACTTTCTGGTACTGTGCTGAATTCGTTGGTGATGACTTCACAGTTAAGGATAACCACTTGAACACACACAGGCACTCTTGCCTTGGCAATGTCACTGACTGTGCGATTCAAGAGTATGAACTGAAGGCTCAGATACATGACTCGTCTCACAAGCTTTCCAACGGTACCAAGCTTGCTCGAAATGGTTACACACAGACGAAGTAATAGGAAATACAAACCTACAGCTACATATCTGTCTACACTAGCTAGAAGCAAAAAGTACAAGTGTTGACTCAGTCCGGTCTCCTTGTGTCTTCACAGGATCTTCCGGACACCGCTCGATGATCTCCGATCATCAGCAGACCGAGGTTGGTGGATGCCCAGCGCCCTCGGTGCGATCCACGGACGAGATCGTCCGGATCTGCGGTAGCTTCTTCATGACCATCGATCTGGCTCGGGATTTTTGGCTCACGATGATGGTCCGACCGTATCTCTTGATACCAACGGTGCTGATCAATCCAAAACGCCCTCGCAGGCTGCCTGACCACAGGATCCACTTTTAGAAAGAGGAATATCTTCAGCGGTTACTTGGTCCATGCCACGTCAGCAGCCTCGAAGTTGAGAGGAGCTCACGCTCGCACTCTCGCCTCGTTTCCCGGACCACACATCCTGTTGGTCCAAAACTTGCCGATATATATGACTGCCGGTAGAGATATACCGTCAGCTCTCCGGAGCTCCAATGGGATGAGTAGAGGAAGTAGGGCCGCGGATGGATGGATCAGTGGGACGCCTAAAGAGGCCTGCCCACAGCCATACCATGCCCCGCCATAGGGGGGTCGAGAGAGTGATGACGATCTCACTCTCGGCCCTCTTGTTTTTCTTTTTGTTGATGTTGTGCCGAGCCCAGTAGAGCAGTGGATCAAGATGATCTGACGGTTGTCGTTTTTTCCAACAGTTGGACCGCCCGAGTGGATAACAGGTGACGAGAATTCATCCTTGAGGACCAAAGCTCGACTCTTGGAAGACCCAACAAGGCCGAAGCACGCCTTGGTACCTGGTTAGTCAATGAATGAAGGATCATTGAGGGTCCAGGGTGCTTTGGAATGGTGCCCCGATGTGCTATTACCAGAATGGGCGCATCGGGCGGCCGTCACCGCCGCTAGTGGTGCTACCAGCGGCATGTTGCCGTGGTTCACGGGAACGACCATATCTCGGCCGTTCCTCTACCGAATGATGCCATTGTTGGTGTGTTGGAAAGCAAGGAAGATGAGATACGTGATTTAGAGGCTATAATGGTCATCCTTGGCCTATACAAGGCTGCGCACAGCTCGGTGACCTCGGGTCGCCTAGGATGTGTCATCATGTACATATAGTCTTGTATGTTGACACTTGAATGAGAACAATTTTACTCCCACTGTGCCACACGAGTTCCCGTGCTCCCCCAAGATGATCCTACGCTTCCACATATACTAGGAGATGTGCACCGGCCTCCCCTTGGTCACTATTGCCACCGTTTGGTGCTTGCAACCTCTAGTTGAGGGTAACACACCATGCCCGATTTACACATCATCTTCCGTGATGCGGATTTGACGGTGCCCTTGAGACAAATCTAGGACAAAAGACTTTTTTCCCTTGGATTTGGTCAAACAATTCCTCAATCATCGGTAAGGGGAATCAATTTTTCACCGTCAGCTTGTTCAACACCAGGTATTCCACACATATACGTAAACCACCGTACGACAAAGCGTACGGTGAGCTACTTGGCTCGATCCATCCTTTTGCAAGGTACTCATTAATTTTGTGTTCAGCTTCTTGCCTTTTTGCATGACTAAGGCAATACATGGATCTGAACAGAGGAGCCACCTTTGGTTGCAGCAAAATTGTGTGGCCCATGTATCGTTCTCGTGGAAGCCCAACCGGCGGGTCTTGGAATACATCTGAGAACTCTGTCAATAGAGATTCAATCTCTTGTGGCATATCTTCTCTCACATCATCCTTCAATTTTTACAGCTGAGCCAAGAAGTATCGACAACTTTGTTGAATACGTCTCTTGAACTACATCACAGACAGGTTGGCATGGCCTTTTTATCTGGTCGGTGAAAATTCTGTACTTAGAATCAACGTAAAGCGAAGCTGTCCCTTTCAAAGGATCAAGCACTTTGATTCAAATTACATAAGAGCCTTGTATTTATGAAGCAAAGGATTTCCTAGCACCACGTCGAAAAAGTCAAGAAGGTTGAGTACCTTCAACGTGATATTCTATTCGTAACCTTGAATAAAAATTCTTCCTTGCAGGTACCGGTCACGCGTATTGTACGGTTGTCGCCGACGACAACTGTGCCATTCAATGGCTTTACTTTAGGCCCACATGTTGGATAAAGGTTAACAAAGGAGTCATCTCCTCCATTTTCAACCAGTACGCTCATTGGAGCACCAGCTAGGTGTCCTTTGAACTGCATCGTCATGCTACTTCCACTCTTCTAAGTGAACAGACTCGACGACGACAAGCCGAGTTTGTGATAAATACGGAATCTGTGCGGTGGGTGTCGCAACTCCCATGATTCACGCACTCGAGTCCATATCTTGTGGGAATATGTGAATTTGGCTAGCACCTTCCAGTCTTTAAACTTGACTAGGTCAAAATCGTCGACCAGGGGTACTGCGAATGTAATCAAAGTCACCCTTTTGAGGGTGTTTTCTTCAATTACTATGTCACACAAATCTTGCACAGTGGTCGGTTTTGCCACCACTAAGCATGTGCGATCATGCATCTTGTCCAAAGATGTCAGGTTTTGTGGACAATGTCGGTTAGCAAGTATAGAATGAGGTTCGACAAGTTTGAACTTGTCAAAACTCAAATTGTTTAACATGCGTATATGAAAACATGAAATCACACTTGTGATTTACTTGTCTCCTTGAGTCGTCTCCACAAAATTCACTCAGGGATGGAGAAACCCGCACCACGGCCCTGTCCGTTACCACGGCCGGACCCATTGCCGCGACCGCAGGCCTATCCACGGCCCTGTCCAAGACCTCCTACTGCACCATCCCCACAAGGTGTCACAGTTGCGGCCAATGCTGCGGCCTCTTGTCCACCACCAGTGCCTCATGACACTGGGTCTTAAAGTGGCCAGGCTACATGCAGTTGTGGCAGAGCCCGTCACAGAAGGCTGCGTTGCGACACTCACGCCTCGCCGGCAGCTCGTCATTGTCGCGGCTGCGGTTGTTGTTGGAGACCTTGTTGACATGGTGTGCCCCTTGCCATGAGTGCCGTTGATCGTACTCCCTGGTTCGACCACTGAGGAGTGGTTGAACACCTGATCTCAGTTTAGATTTGGATTTCTTGGATTTTCCATGCAGGACCGAGCTTTGAATCACTCGATTTGAGTGAGTAATCAGACAGTTAGCCTAGCCCAAAAATCGGGTGTTGGACGGGTGGAATCTGGTACCTGCCATGGGTGGCGGGATAATCCACCGCGCGTTCGTCTCCAATGGGCTCCAAATGCACCAGGAGCATGAATGAGGTAATTATAAGGAACTCCTTGACCAGGATGAAACTCTCCTTGACTTCTGGGCGAGGAAAGGTACTTCGACAAAGACATCATCGAAGCGCCTCCCATTGCCTAGCGAGCAAGGCAAGGTGGGCGGCTCCACCAAGGGTTACTTCGACGGCCGTAGCAGGGGCTCTACTGCTCCGATCTGGACATGCTTCAATGAGTTGGAAAGCTTAGATCACAGGCTATAAGGATCTGATGTAATCTCACTATGCTAAGAAACAAAAATGTTCTTCGATTCATTTCTACTGAATGCGAAGTGTTCTACCCACTCACATCCGTGATCCTTGTACTCTACATTCTTCACCAAAGGTGTCCATAGGCTACCCAAAATATTGGTAGCGTACATCAGTGAGAGGTAGGCATCCTTGAGGGTGTCTCCACACCCACTAGAGCCAACAGACCTTGTGCCCACCAACCTTCTTGACTGGAGGGTTTGCGGGATGCTTGTTCTTGGCCCCGCCTAGTTGGCCCTCGCATGTTGCGGCCTTGCTGTGCACACGCGTTTGTCCGTGCATCAGAGTAGTGCTTTGAGTTTGCTGAATACACCTTGCTCATGTAATTACGCAATGTCCTCCAAATTGTCCAAGCTTGGCCGGTTGCCATTGTGGTGGTCTTGTCATTTAGTTTCTCGCTGGCCAGACCATCACGTAAGTGCTCCAACAGCAAGCACTCAAAGTACTTGAAGGTCTGGGTCCTACCGTCCTCGGTGAAGCTTTCAGCTTCCTCCACGAGTGCGGTGAACTTGCTCAAGTAGGCCTCGAGCGAGCTAGTCAGTTTCTTGAATTCCTTGATCTTGTGGAAGGCACACTGCGCCTCCCCACGCTTAGTGCACTTTCTGCAATGCCTTGTCGAGGTGATCGCATCGACCGGTTGCCTCATGAGCGGCCAGGCGTTGCAACTGACGATCACGGTTGAGGTCCATGATGCCCTGTCCAATTTGAGCCACCAGGTTGGTGAATACCAACTTCATCTCTGATGTTATCAGAGCGTTGGTGATAACCTCAAGGGCCTCACACTGTCTATACACCTTTGCCCACTACAAGAGGGTACGGTTTGCATACATGTCTCCGAGGAGTCCCATCTTCCAGAGGAGGCTGTCTTCAACAATGACCCTCGATTAGGCATTGGTCTGCCCCATAGTAGCCACATCGTAGGAAGGGGGGTCCGCCCCATAGTCCTCCGGGTGGTGCTGTATCTCAACCGTCGGTGGTGATCTTGAGTCGGCCTGTCGCCTCGGTAGCCAACGTAGCAAGCCTCTGGTGGTCATTGCGAATTGCCTTTATGGCAATGTTGTCAGGCTCGTGCTCATAGTAACTTCTCGCGTGGCTCCTCTTGGCGCCTTTGTTACTGTCGGCAGTCTTTCTGCTGTTGGCAGTTTTAGGCAATCCGTTGAGCGTCTTGTCCCTCTCGAGCGATCGACTTGAGTTTACCGTACGGTGATTGCAATGATCGTGAACGTCATCACCTTTGCCATTGCTGATGTTGTGCTCTTTGTCAGGGTCCACGCTCTTCATCGGAGTCCACGCTCGGGTGATCCTCCTCGAGTGCGTCCTTCGTCGCGTGGGAGTCATCCACGTGCACGTCGACGTACTTGTCAAACATATTTTTGGCTTCCGCACTCTTCTCGGTGTCACTGAGATTAGCGAGGATTTCCTTTGGCGGTACAGTTGCCTTTGGTTTGACGACCGTGCTCTTGGTGGAGGCTTCCAAAATTTTAAGTCAGCCGAGGGTATGTGGTGAGGCCATCACCATCTTGCCCTTGATGGTCTTGGACAGTCCGGCACTTGCCATTCCATCGCTCATGTAACTAGCACGTGAAGACCGTCGTGAGGGTCATCTCACGACCTCGAGGAGGTGTCGCCTCCCAAAGTCACCTTGCACTCACAATCGGTGAGACGATCATATATCTTATGTCTATCTTTCTAGGCCGCCACGGTTGGCACAATCACGTGGTAGAAAAATACTAATTTTCTAAGTTGCCACGGTTGGCACAATTACGTGGGTTCTAGTTAACACCCTAAGCCGTGACTCATGGTACTAGGCAAGAAAAAAACCCTAGAGAAACAAAGCAAGGACAAGATCAAGAGAATACAAGAAATTGAGCACCACTCAAAAAGGTGAGGAGGGGGGTCAACTAAAACTAAGAGTTTGTACCCTTTCACAATCCTCCCTCACTGTTCTTGTCTCCTTCGTCCTCTTCTTGTCTTCCTTGGCCTCCTGTTGAATCATCTTGGCGTGTCTTGTGCCTCTTGGCGATATCATCCTTGAGCCGACAATGTTGGAGAAGCCACAAAAAATCTTCAAGGTATCGTCCTCCCTCTATTTAGAGTGTTCTCAGGCTGTGAGAGACCCTAGCCTTGGGAAGAAGTGCTGTCCCAATTTTTGAGTGGAGGAGGAAGGAGGGAGTCTTGAGAAGAGTGAAAAAATTGGTGGTTTGGGGGTGGGCATTCCTCAGCCAGTCCAAGAAAAAATCCACCTCGCCCCCTGAGGAGTGGGAGAAGCTTAGAGTTGGCAGAAAAATAGAGCTCCTCAAGAGCTTTCCAACGTAATTTACAGTGCTTATAATGGTTCAGTTTTAAGTCCATACACCACTATGGAATTTTTGCTACTGTTGTAGCTGCTCATGGCATTTTATATCACTTGTAGCCACCATAACCGTCGCAAACTCGTTCACGAGGATCCACCTACTCTGAAAATCACTGTATTGGGCGTGTCTCCAGCTCCTGCACAGAGGTCGTCGTTAGAGTTTGTAGAATCACATCCAGAGCTCACTCGAGGGGTTTTCCTCCCTATGTCACTCTTGGGGCAATTGTCATGAATGACCCGTGCAAGGAGACTTGAATATTTTAAGTCTCCGGAGGCCCATTTCAGTTTTTACCTCATCCTCTTGTTCTGGGTCCGGAACGAGGGGGGTATTACCTCAAACTTGTGAGTTCACACGAGTTTTTTGGTTTCAAAACTCGTAGTTTGTCCTAAATGAACTCCTGTTTTGATTTTGATGCGTCGGTGCGAAATCTTCACGTGCAAGGCATGATCGGTGATTTTGCACCGACCTTTTATCTTTTTCTCACGTCTCTCTCGCTCGTGCCTATCCCTTGTCCTCGCTCACTCTTGCTGGTGAGGAGGGTAAGCGAGGGTGAGGGAATGAGGCCACGAGCCTCGCCCTCGAGGCCCACGTGGCCCCTCAGCCGCCGATCGAGCCACCAGCTCAATTGGCGGCTAGTGGCTCGCCGTTGGGTGGCCGGCCGGTCACCTGACTGGCCGCTGGCTACCGGCCGGCCGCCGGCCGGCCGGTAGCCAGCAGGTGGCTGGCCACCGGCCAGCTCTCGCAAAAGCGAGGGGTGGCTGCAAGCCACCCCCTCGCTATCGCAAGGTGGGAGGGCCCAAACCGCCCCTCCCGCTACACCTCCCTTTTCAATCCCAGGCCGGATCCACCGCCATGGTGCCTTCTTGTCCCAACGGTAATCGATGCAGCCACAGCTGGTGCTCCTACGGCAACAATCCCACCCCCAACACATTGCTCACGTGCTATCTGCTCCGATGGATCACCACCATTTATTCAACGGAAACCTTAAAACTCGGGACTTCTTTGTCCCCCGTACATTTTCACCTCATTGCCACGTTGGCCCACTGCCATACTGGGTCTCGTACCAAATGGTGGACTCCCGCCTGCACACACCACAACAGAAGCAACAACAGAAACAGCTACAACAAGAGAAGCAGTACAAGCATCAGCAGCAACAACAACAACACCATCATTGGCCAGGCTTTCCGCCTCTTGTTCAACATCCTCTGCCATCGATGCATCAGCATCTTCTGCGCGACCTTGTGAGTACCTATCCAACGATCGGGACTCCTTCGTCCTTGTGAATTTGCACCCCACTGCCATTTTGGTCCACTGCCATACTGGGTCCTGCACCTAACAGTGGACTCTCACTTGCATGCAGCAATAGTAGCATCAGCAGCAGTAGTAACAGCAATGGCATCAGCTTGGCTTATTGCCTCCGGTGCATCAGCCTCTACCGTCGCCGTAAGAATATTTTTTTGTGCAGCCTTTTGAGTAGCTGCCTGGTGATTTGGACTCTTTGTTCTCCATGCGTTTGCACCCCGTTGCCATGCTGGTCCATTGTCTTACCAGTTCTCGCATCAAACAATGGATTCCTGTCTCCACGCAATAGCATCAACATTTGTAGTAGTAGCAGCAGCCGCAACAACAGTAGCAATAGCAGCGGCAACATCAGCAGCAGCATTAGTAGTGGCAGTAGCAGTAGCATCGGCCAGGCTTGCCGCCTCCGGTGCATCAGTCTCTGTCACCGCCGTAATAGCATCTTCTGCACAGCCTCGTGTGCAGCAGCCCAGTACGGGAGCTGGATGGCCAACATCCTGGCTTTGCCAACGGAAACCGAGCTGATTCCTATGTCCCCCACGGCTGTGCGTGAGCATTCCCGCATCAAAAAAGAGGTAGCATACTATGAGGCGAGGACAGATCGTGAGTATTGGTTGCGTCTTTGTTGCCTCGGAACAGGTTATCATCCTAGTGAGGACTACGACCCGACCGACGACTACGAGCAAGAGGAAACTGCTGAGGACGTAGTGTAGTGTCAGTCAGCCTCAGAAGACTCACCAACACCTCAGAATGCGCCAGCCATGGGACCTCCACGGGATCACCGATCTCTTCAATCCTTTGTAAGCCCACCTGTTTCCCATAGATCGTGTTAGCAGAGTCAGCACGCAACACTTGGCGGGACAGCAATTGTAGCCCCTGCAGCAACTCATAGATCCTCTTCTCCTTTGCACCACTGAGTCTGCTTCACCAACATGCTATGAAATTCTTTTTTTCCTACAGACAACGCTTGTCTCTAGCCCTGCTGTTGCATCTATATTTGTTACAACAACATGTGCTGCTCATGCACCTGCCAGTACCGCTGTTAGTAGAGCTATTGAGACATGCACTACAAACATAGTGTATTAGGACTCTCTTACTGTATCTGCAGTTAACATAGTCACTCAGGTGGCTTCTGCAGCATACATAGTAGCAGCAAAGTCAGCAGCAACAACCACTGTTCTCTCTAGTGTTGTGACCTCAATCCGCACTTCTTCATCACTGGCCTTTCTGATCTATCAACATCGACATCCAGTCACCACATACTAGTAATCTTCTCCACAACAACAGCAGTCTCTACACTCTCAACTGTTGCTCTTGCAGGTGCTGCATGCCTCCTTGCATTTGCATTATCATCTATGGAAGTCATTGGAGCATCCGTGGCAGCTGCCCTTCACCTCTTTTCTCCCTATGCCGCTAGGCTTGGTGAACATGGCATCCACTTTTGCTCTCTACTCTCTTCTCTATATCCATGTTGGCATGCTTGTGCATCCGGGTCCGTTGCTTTACAGTAAAGGCTTGAGGTAAGACAGTCACCATACTCTTTTCGCACGTGTTATCCAAAACTTTTCTGCTTCACTTTGTCGCTGCTACTCACTCACTGATTGACTACTTCCACGGATCTCCACCTGATGTTGCTCTTTTCTGCCGCGGACCTGGCACTGTCACTCAATTGACCCTACAATAGCGTCCCTGTGGAATGAGGTAATTCCCTACTCCTCTTGCTCTGTCTTTCTCCGTCTGATCATTCACTGCTGATTGTCTCCTCGCCCTATGTCACACAACCCCTGCATCAAGCTTCTCCACACAAATCCCCTATCCCTTGCTTCCTTCTGCGGAACGATTTCCCTTAGTCACAGGAGTCGTGGCTGCATGGATTTCTAGCCTGGTCCGATCTCAATTCTACACCATACCTTATGCGGATGCATCCATCCACAGACAGCACCTAAACAATGCTTCCGCGATGAGGCACAAGGGAACAACAAAAAGTGGAATAGCGGAGAGAGACACTCACACCCAATCACCCAGCGAATCCGTGCCTCTTCCGCCTTGCTCTCGTGTCAGCCACTCGAATGCCACAGGATGGAGCTCCACTGAGCCCTCTCTGGCTCTAGGACCACTCTGCGGGACCCCCGGGTTCCTCCTCGGCTAGCACGAGCCCGTTACACAGACACAAGTGAAGTCCCGCGGATCACTCAAGCCACTTGGGGAGTGGGGTTTGCGAAGAGGCAATGCGAGAACATGTGAGAGATTGAAAGTCGGAAACTTGGTTGATTGTATTCATGCGTAAGGATAAATTAACTGCCCAATCTACTGTCTACAACACACTTAAATACCACGTGGGGCTCCACACGGGCTTCTCGCACCGCGGGTCTCGCCCCTCACACACATGTATAGTACAGTAACAGTCCCTATGTTCCCCTAGGCTAGCACCCTTCCTTCTTTTTCCGCTAGATTCCCATCTCTTCTTCTTTTCTTCTTCGGTGCTTCCGCGGTCCGTCGTGTTCCATCACTCCGGTCCAGACTTCTTCCTGCGCATCTGCTTCTCCGCACCTTCTTCCCAACTCTGCGGATCCCTGGTGTCGATGCCTTCCCGCGGAAGCAGTCGGTCCCGCCACTTTGCAACAGACTCCCAGAGGCCTGTTTTATCACTTATGTCCACCGCATATGCTTTTGCAGTTCGTGGTCTCTCTGCCATCTGTTGATCCCTGTTGTCCTAATGCGTGAGATTGCGCGGGAGTATCCCTCCCCATTTTTCCCGCCATCAGCCTTGCACGTTCCAGTTATCTCTGCCCCTTGTTCAACCGCACACACGTGGGAGCCAGCATCCTCTTTCCTCCTCCACGTAAAGCACATGTGCCATCCGCGGAACAATCCATCTGTTCCGCGGAAGTGCCAACAACCCGCGGCTTCTCCTACCATTGTGGAGAAAATCCTGTTAACACTGTTACCCCACCCCCTCCTTCCAAGACTTTGTCCCTCGAGTTTTCATTTGAGGTTTGAAGTTGGTGTGAGGCGCGGATCGACTCGTCCAGCGTTGATGCATGTGTGGCAGAACCATTCCAGCGTGTTGAGTACTGGGCGTCTGCAGCGTTCCTCATGTTCTTTGTGAGTAATTCCTCGAAAGCTGCCGCAACGACAAGTCTCCATCCGCTGCTTTGGATAGAGGTCCAGAGTGCACACCCCACACCAGGGTTTCTTTTCCCGATCAACGCAGCCGCGACACATCCAGATCTCCAGGTTGCTCCCATCCGTAGGTACCTCTCGTTCTCCGCAGCTGACATGTACCACTTGTCCACACTGCTCACACCAGACCAGCTGGACTCCCTTCTTCTCCTCTCGACATATGACACACTTTTCTTCTCTGATGGACATGACGCTCCGTGGCCGCTCCTTACACCCTATACACATCCATACTTTCTTGTTCCGCTCCAAGCACTCGCCACAGCACATCTTCTCACACCGGCGACAAGTTGCTGCCATCTTTACAATGCTGTTGTTGCACCGGGGACAGATGATGAAGGTGCCGCGGTAGGGCTCCGTATGCTCCGTGGACTCAAGTGTACAAAAGCCTTTCTCCGTCACTTGCTCAGGGAGACACTGGATGCACATCTGTACCTCACCCGCCACTACTTTTGGGACCATGCAGAGGTCATGATTCTCCCTCCTGCACTTGTCACAATGCGCCGTCTCCCCTGTAAGCTCCTTTTGGCAGCTTGGGCATGTCACCAGCTGCCCCGCGCCTGCTCCAGCTGTCTTCGAGCCAACCCTCCGTGTTGTCGCCTCCTGGTTTGCCTCGGGTTCTTCATCTTCCTCTTCTTCCTCCACCTCCTCTTCTCCCTCATCTTCTCTCCCATCCTTGTCCTTAGGCTTTGTTGCATGGAGATAGCAGGTGCGGCATACCCTCTCCCCATTCTTCAGCCGCTTGCCGCAAGTGAAGACTTCCACTCCCTGTACCTCACTTTTCAGTGCATCCATGTACGCGCAGAGACCCATGTCACAAAGGGGACAGCGCCTCTGCACTCATACGTCATTGCCATCCGCTCCGCCGCCCAGATCCCCGGTCAGTTTTGCACAGTCGCGGCACAGTCGTGTGTCCGCCGCTCTCTTGGTCGTTTCCCTTTTGAACTCTGCATGTCGTGGGTGGTCAGGACGCAACGCATCCGACCAATCCGCCAGCCGTGGTCCCTGGCGCGGAGCTCCTTCCTCCTCCTCCTCCTCTTCTTCCTTCTCCTCCCCTTCCGTGGGGGCACCTTCTGAGTTCTGTCCAGCAGGGCCTTGTTCTTCCTCTTCTTCCTCACGTGGGATCAGCCAGAAGTCAGATATGTGCTCCCCATCACTTCAAGCCTCATCTTCCGTGGCATCACTCCCATCCTCCTCATCTTCCCCTTTGTCATCTTCTTTCTCTTTCTCGGCTGCCTTACGCTCCTCCTCATGCTCATGTGCACACTTCGTGCATTCCCGTCGTGCCTTGTAGGGTTCAAGCTTGGCGAGTCAGTGCGGCCCGTTCTGATGCACCACATTGCCACAACGGCTGCAGACCACATTTGTCATGCCTCCGTGCAGATTTTCGCTGCACACGTGGCAGGGACCACTGTTGCCGCGGGCCTCCTTTGGGGACGTAGCCCTTCAAGCTGGCTCCTTACACGCTCCAGTTCCTTCCGCGGAGGACTCTTGCTGCTTCCGCTCCTCAGGCACCTACTGCCCTTCCACTTCGTTATTCCCCGTCGCATCCCTCCGTGCTTCTTCCGCAGCCACCTGTTGCACCAGCTCCGGTGCTTCCGCCATCAGCCTTTCATCAGCTATAATCTCCGCTACCCAGTATTTGTAGATCTCCCCAGCCGTCCATCCCTCTGGGTCCGTTTCAGCTGGCAGTTGGGTCCCCAGCTTGCGGATGTGTGCACGCCACGACTCAGACAGCAGGCAGAAATTGGTGCAGGGGTATGAGTGGACACTCCTGTCATTCTTCCCTTCCAACCACAGCCGCCCATGGTCCTCGCGGTAGACAAAGAGGACATCCATGGGGAGGTTGTTGTCCCGCCTTCCCCAGGGGAAGTTCCAGCGCATCACAAAGTCCTTCGCCTGGATATGTTGCCGCATGACTCCCTTGTTCTTGAGGTCGTAGGCGCGGTGGGCCGTGACTGAGGCTCGCAAGCGCACCTCAGGCTTGATAAGCTCCCTTTGCTACTCCCGCACCGTTAGCCAGCGCTGCACTCCCTGGTCATGCGCTCGTTCTTCCACCGCTCTTTTTCCTCTTCTGTCATCCTTCCTGCCGTAACCTCCTCCTCGTCAGCTTTATCCGCTGGGATATTCCACTCTGGCAGGATGAGCGGCTGCTGAGGCAGCTGCAGGGTACTTCACGGTAACTGCCCAAACATGAGCAGATGTGGTGAAAACGTAGTGGCTGCGACAAGGGGTGGTGTTGAGGTAATACACCGTCTTTTTTAGTACTCCACCCAGTCGTTTTCCTCCGCTGCATCCACTTTCCGCTCCAGTATCTCGTGCATCCGCTCCACCAATCCCTGTGACTTTGGACGACACCTGGCGGAGTGCACCTGTCGTGCTCCCCAGTGTGCCAACTCCATGCGGAAGGCTCCCTCAAACTCTGTGCCGTTGTCGCAGTGGATGATGTTACAACCGCCAAACTTGTAGAAGATCTCTTCGCGGATGAACTGGGCGGCTCCTGCTGCAGTCTTATCCGGCAGGGCGCGAACAAAGAGGTATTTGGTGAAGTGGTCTACCGCTGCCACCCAATACATGTTCTTGTTCCAGGGTTTCCGCGGCCCATGGTAGTCGATGTAGATTCTCTCCATGGGGTCTCCGTAGCTGGCCGGCAGGTAGGGGTGGTGGTCCCGCGGACCTGGCTTCTTCAAGCTGTAGCAGGTGAAGCACGCCTGTGTCACCTGTTCCACCATACCCGTGAGGTCGAAGATGTGCACTTGTGTGCGGAGCCGATGAGTCAGCTTGTCGCTCCCCATGTGGTTGTGGTTGTGGCAGGCCTGCACTACCAGCTTCTGAATCTCCGGCGGCGGGACCCACACATCGCGATTCCCTTGCTCTGCGTTGGCTCGCTTCCAGAGGTGACCATCCTCCCAAATATGTTTCATCATGGTATGTGCCAGTGCAGCAGGCTTGCGGCGGTCGTAACGGATGCCAAACTGTTGGTGCAGAGCACGGTAGAGCTCTGTCGCCTGGGGCAGCAAATCCTGGTGGCTGGTCGGAGATTCGTCACGTTTGCTTAGCATCTGTGCAATCGCCCAGACCCGCCAGGCATGCATCTCCCGCGGTCCTCCTGCTGTCTCTATGAAAGCGGGGTCAGGTTTGCCACACGTGCCTCCTTGTTCCTTCTTGCCTGGCACATAGTCTAGATTATGCTTCCGCCCCTTCTTCTTCTTCCCTGCTGGTGCCGCTCCTGCCGCTGATGCCACTGTCACCTCCGCTTCTTCCTGCTTCTGTACCTCCTCTTCCTTCCTCTGCTACTCCTTCACAGCTTCCAGGACCTTCATCTCCTTGGCGTCGTACACTATCTGGGGTGGGTGCTCCTAGTTATCAGGTCCCAAGAATATCCGCGAGAGACCCAGGTCATGCACCTCTCGCTCAGAGGGACTCCACTCATCAAGGCTCCACCGCTGTGGTGGGAATGCCGGCTGTTGCTTTGCTGTGGGCGGCCATGCCAACCGCTGCCCTAATGCGATTTCTTCCTCTCCTTCGGTGTCCATCTCCTCCCCCTCGAGCTCTGAGAGGTCGGAGCTTACTAACTCGTGTGGCTTTCTGCGGCTGTCCGTGGACTTCACTCTTTTTAGCAAGGATGTCCCGGTCTCCTCCTTTGTCACGGCCAAGACTCCACGTAAAAGAGGTAGCACAGGACCTGGCTTTCTTTCTGCCTGCGGAGGTATTCCCGTCACGACTCCTGCGGGTATGGAAGTCCTCTTATGTTTGCCTCCATCCGCTTCATCATCTCCTCCAGCTGGCTATCCACCATTTGCGCCACCTCTTCCATACTCAGTCCTTGTTGCGACGTGGAAGTCGATGACCCCTCGGCCTCCCCTTTGGCTTTCCGCTACTTCTTCTTCGGTTGCTCTTCCCCTTTCGCCCCTTCTCATGTCCGCTTCTGCGGCGTGGTTTTGATGGCTCGCTGACCCTCCTGCACCGCCCCGGCGCCCGCCGCCACCTGTGTTGTAGCTTTCTCCGCTTCCTTCATCTTCTGCATCTCTTCCTTCAGCAGTATGCGGGCCTCCGCTTCTGCTGCATTGGTCCGTGCTTCCTCATGCCGCCTCTTTTCTGCTGCAGGGTCCCGATCATCAGGCGGGGCTGCCTTCCTTGCGGGAGACGCTATAGGAGTTGCAGCTGGTGATGCTGTGCCTTCCCCAGAGATGTGAAGGAGAGTCCACTACAGAGTACTTTGCAGGGGCGGTGTCACCTCCGCGTAGGCACTTACACTCTCCCGAGCCTCCATCCCTCCTTCCTTCCCTACTTACTGCTTCTGCTGCACTTCCACTATTACTTTGATATCCCGTGCCCCCGCGGCTGTGTCTGCGAGGGGTTCTTGCATCCGTGATAGCCCCCTAGGGGCCAAGGCGGATCCAATGAACTCCACCTCCTACGCTTCTGTCCGCGCTGCCTCGTCCGCTGCCACAACAGGTGCAACATCATGTATGCGCTTCTTCGCCTGTTCCTTTGTTCTTCCCCGACTTGTTTTTGCTCTTCCTGATCCTTGTACGGTACCTACCTCAGCCTCCGCCAATTCCCCCTGAGGTGTTGAGGACGTAGAGGGCTCCTTCGTCCTTGCAGTCCCCGCTCCTCCTTCCCCGACGGCATCTTCCCCTTCGTCCCTGAGCATGCGTGCCACTTGAGTGTATCTACGCTGTTCCTTCCTTTTCTCCCAGTGCTCCGCTTCCTCCTTTCTTAGCGCAGTGACTGTCACTGGAACCTGATCCTCCAGTTCTGCGGCTCCGTGGGGGAGTTGGTGGACGTCACGACCTACCTCCAGGTCATCGGGTCTCTGATGTTTCTTGACACTACCACACGTGCTGATGCTGCCTTTGCAGTCAACATCTTGTCCCAGTTCTCCCAGTGTCCGCGTTGCCTCCATCTTGAGGCGGCGTTACGTGTCGTCCGCTACATCGTCTCTACACCCCATCTCGGCCTGTGTTTTCGAGCCCAGCCCTCTGTCATTGTTGATGGATACACAGACAGTGATTGGGTTCAGGACCGTGACGTGCGCAGCCGGTCGGGTTACATCTTCCTCATCGGTGGTACCGCAGTCTCTTGGAAGAGTGGTAAGCAAGGGTGTATTGCACACAGCTCGACTGAAGCCGAGTATGTTGCTCTGGGTGCAGGTGTCTGTGAGAGAATTTGGTTGTGTCATCTCATGCAGCAGTCGCGGGCTGACTTTCTCACCAAGGCGCTCTATAGTGGGAAGTTCAAGGTAGTTGTGCATGCTGTTGGTCTCCAGTCTCTCCGTGTCGATCCCGGTTGATGTGTCTCCATTTTGTGTTGCCCGTTCTCGTGCTACTGTGGCTCCTTGCTCCTGCTTGTGGCTCTTTGTCACCTGTGTGTGCCCCTTATGCGCTTATGGCATCTGGCGTCTGCGGGCCATGGGGGTGTTATGTCAGTGTCTTGGTGACCTCTGGACTTGACGCCACTCACATGCAGGCAGGCTACAGTGGTGGATGACCATGTTGACAATCTCAGCGTCACCTTGCACATTCCTATGTGCACACAGGAGTTTTCTCGGTGGCCGGGTCACAATGGTCCATTTCTCGGCAACATCACCTTTGCCCTGTGCCAATTCATTTCTACAGAGCTTGTTTTTGTGCTTCTGGTGTTTCTTTCTGTTTTTCGTTCGGCCACCCGAGTGCGCCATATTGTTGACGGGTTCTGTCTAGTTGCTGTTTGGACGCTGGTAGCTGTTTTCTTGGATTTTCCCGTAGACCAGCTATCACGTAGCTTGCACTTACGCTGGCCGTACCGAGTGCAGAGGGGATATCCCTCTCGCTAACTCATTGTACTATCTAGCTCTCATTCTTTTAACCAGGTCTTCGCCGTCTCTCCACCATTCTCAACGCCGCCTGTTGCATTGTGTCCCTTACGACCCACACTCTCACACAAGACGTCGTTGAAGGGGATTTCTCCATTCCCTCATGCATGAAGTTCTATTTGTGTTGCGGTAGATGTTAGGGGTTCGTACATTCTTACTGCCGGGCCCTGCATCATGCTTGCTTGATTCTGAGTGTTTTGGGGGAGATGCATATTCCCGGGTGCTGATCCTTAGGGAGCCACCGTGCCGGTTCAAGCCGTGTACTGGTGAGTAGCCGCCCTCGGTTTAACGTCGAGTGGTCGGGCTCGATCCCCGGGTGGCGGCACAAGCCCACCCGAGCGTGATGCTCGGTGTGGGTGCGTGCTCACCGGTTCTAACTGAGGATAGAGATGCCTGTGGAGCGAGGGAAGTAGAGTAGAACGCAAGGAGTTTAGGGCGAGCACGCCATGGATGCTGGTGTGTCAGGTTTTAGCAAAGAGAACGCACAAAAGAATGAGTCACACAGAACAGAGTTGTTACGGGAGCGGGAGAGGGCAAGAGGCAGCGAGCGAGCAAACGGCGAGCTCGCTCAAGCTCGCTGCCCTCGTGGGTGTTGAACAGTCACCACTCGACCACTAAATTATCCCAGCCCCATACTAGTCCTGTTTGATGGAGCACCCGGTGGGCACCACATAGATCCACCACACACAATCAAATTGTATGCAACCTCAAGGTGCTTCTACAATTCCCTGCTGACTGAGCCAAGGAACTGTCTGTCGTGAAGCCGTCACGCCACCACTTGAGCTACGGCATCAGCGTCGATGTCCCTCCAGCATCAGTCACCTGCGTCAGTGCGGTGGGTGTGCAGCGAGGCCAGAGGTCACAACGTGTCTGTGGCACATAAACCAACACTCCCCCATGACCCACAGCCGATGCACACAACACAAACTGACATGCAAACACGAGCGTCACAAGGCGTGACGTACGAATTTACAAACACAGGGGACAACCATTCACCCAGGATCACCACGTGGACACATCAACCCAACAGCGTGCACAACTGCCTTGAAAACTTTGCTGTTGAGTGCCTTCGTGAGGAAGTCAGCTCTCTGCTGTCGTGTGTCGACCCAGAAAATCTGGACATCACCTGTAGCAATGCGCTCACGTACAAAATTATGCTCAACATTGATGTGTTTCGTGCGTGTGTGATGCATGCCATCGTGCTCGGCAATGGCCTTAGTGCTCTGGTTGTCACAGCGTAACGTGATGCAATGGATGGGGACGTGAATTTGCTGAAGCAAGCGACACAGCCACACACTCTCGTAGGTGCCTGCACCCAGTGCATAATACTCAGCCTCACTGGAGCTGCATGCCACGCAACCCTGCTTACCACTCTTCCACGACACGACGGTCCCTCCAACGAGGAAGATGTAACCTGTACGACTACGAGTGTCAGTGTCATGTGCCCAGTCGCTGTCTGTGTATCCATCCACAACAACTGACGGTTGTGCTTGATAGCACAGGCCGGTGCGAGCGGTGGAAAGAGCATACCTGACAACACGCAGTGTAGCCTCCATGTGACACACTCGAGGAGTCTGTGAGAACTGAGCAAGGAAGTTCACGGAGAAGGTGACATCTGCCCTGGTGGTCGTAGCCAGATACATCAGTGACCCAATGACGCGAAGGTAATCTGTCACGTTGACTGCCTCCCCCAGCTTAGACACATCCAATGTCTTCAACACCCTTTGCCCAGCTGGGGTCATGGGTGTCGACGCTGTGGGAGTGGACTCAAGAAGGGAGGCGAAGCGCTCCCCCAGGATACAAACGTACGCAGCCTGGTGGACATGAAGCGTGCGACGAGAAAGATCGCGTTCAAGCTCCATGCCCAAGAACACGCGGGCTGGCCCTAAGTCTTTCATCTTGTACGTTGACTGCAAAAGCGCTTTCACAGACTTGATAGCTTGGCTGGGTGACGCTATCAGCAGATCATCCACGTAGACGATAATGGCCACAAAGGGGACAGATGGCGGAGTGACAAAGAGAGAAGGATCCGCCGTACTACGTCGGTAGCCTCCCTTTTCAAGAGTGGAGGTGATTTCTTGGTTCCAGTACCGAGGCGACTGCTTCAGGCCATAGAGGGCCTTCCGCAGTACTCGGTCAATGCCATCGGAGAAGCCAGGTGGCTGGACCATGTAAATCTCCTCATCCAATTGTCCGTGGAAGAACGCATTGTTCACATCCATCTGCTCCAGCTCCCAGTCATGGTGGGCCACAAGAATCAACAGTGCTCTAGCTGTGGTGCATCGCCTGACTGGTGCAAACCTCTTGTCAAAATCGACGCCTGGGACCTGGGAAAACCCCTTAGCCGTGAGGCGCGCCTTGTACTTGTCGAGTGCACCATTGGATTTGTACTTGCGCCGAAAGACCCAACGAGCATCGATGGCTTTGAGCCCAGGTGGCAGATCGCCAAGCTCATACACCGCATGATCATCAAGGGCGTTGAGCTCAGCACGCATCGCAGCCTCCCACTATTGTTCGTCGGAGGCTGCACGTGCTTGAGCACCGTTGGTCGGCTCAGGGGGCAAGACAGTGGTGGTCGACGTGGCATGACACTCGGCCACGATACTCAAGACAGCAGCTTCCAAGGCTCGCTCGTGCTCTGAGCAGAGCAGCGCATAGCGAAGGGCGGAACTAGGGTGGACAACCCCAGTAGCCAAGCCTAGCGCGTCCATGCCGGTAGGGTGAACAGGGGAGTGTGCCGTCTGAGGCTGAGGAGGGCGTGCTGAGGTAGTGGAAGTGCTAGAATGGCTTGGGAGTGCAAGGAGACGCCCCCTCCCCGGACGAAGGGTGAGACAGGAGCAGTACCAGTGGTGGCATGCGGAGGCGGGTCAGATACCCGAACGGGAGAGGCCGCAGGTGAAGTGGCAGCCAGAGGTGTGACTCAACTGGACGACATAGTGCGAGACGAGGCAGAATGGGGTGATTCGACGACCGGAGAGGACGGTACATCGGAGGAACCAGACGAAGACAATACGTCGGAGGAAGAGGACGTAGAGAAGGTAGGGACAGGCCCGGACGACGAGGACTGCAATGAGGGTGAGAGTTGGGGTGCGGCAACAGGGACTGCCGGAGCGGCAAGACCGACATCCCCCCTTAGCCGAGAGAGGGGCAGGAGGGAGGAGTCTGGGGACAGGCGACCGAGATCCCGAAGGAAGACCGATTCAAAAAACAAGGCGTCACGAGACTCGATGGTACGTTGGCGGACAGGGTCCCATAAACGCCACGCTTTGGACTGCACGGACAACCCAAGAAAGGGGCACAGACAAGGGGACAGTTTCCCATCACGGAGATCCTCGGGCAGCCAAACAGAAGCGATACTACCCCAGACTCGAGCCAGACGAAGGTCGGCCCGATGTCCATGCCAACGCTCAAACGGGGTGACAGTACGGGGGAGGGGGCCTCGGGGAACACGGTTCCATACCCACGTCATGTAGCACATAGCTTCGAAGGCAAAGAGGGGCGGCAGACCAGACTCAGACAGGAGCGTGCGGACACCGTCGGCAAGCGTCCGGTTCTAACACTTAGAGAGTGTTGGAACCGTGTTGAAGACACAGTTCCAACACTACACTAGACCGTACACTACATCTGACCGTTCTATTGAGGTGTGTACGGAGCTGATGTCTCCAGACACACCCCACGAGACTTGAAGAAACGAGCGGTGGGACCAAGGACTTCGTCGCCACGGTCGCTGCAGAAGACGCGCAGCGACTGTTGACAGGCACACTCATCTTGAACAAGCCAGGAATCAACGACAGAACAAACATCGCTCTTCTGACGGAGCGCGAACACCCAACAAAAGCGAGAAAAGTCATCGGTAAGACATAAGACATAGCGACCCAGGTCACCAAGGAGGTCATGAGGCAGAGGTTCCATGACATCCGCATGAACACGATCAAGGGGATGGGTAGAGTGAGACTCAAAAGGAGAGAAGGGAGAGCGATGCATCTTCCCTTGCGCACAGTCAAGACAATCAGCAGGGCAAGGGACAGGGAAGCTAGAGGGTGAGAGGCCAAGAGCAGGCTGGGGATGAAGCATGCTATGAATGGCATCAGTGTGGACATGACCAAGGCGATGATGCAAGAGATGGACGAGGTCAGGTTCGAGAGAGGGTGCAGTGGGAGCAAGAGCGACACTGACGGCAGAAGCGGAGGGGGCGTGCAGGGGAACACGATAGAGTTTGCCGCACTTTACGCCACGGAGAACAACATACTGGGAGGAACGAAGAGAGACAGTGCCAACACCATGGCCAGAAGTGAAGTCCATACCTTGATCATCCAGAGACGGCACAGACAGCAGGCTGAGCTCCAGCGAAGGCACATACAGAATGTCAGGCAGGTATAGAGCACCACTGAGTCCAACAAAGCACACAACGCCCACACCCTGAACCGGCAGCAACTGACCAAACCCAGAACAAACAAAGCGGACAGAACCGACGGGACTTAACGAGACGAACGAGGACCGCACGGACGTCATGTGGTGGGTCACCCAAGAGTCAAGGACCCAGAGGCCACTGGACACACACACAGAGGGAAGTACACTGGATGTGGCGACAGTGCCAACGGAGGGCAAAGACAAGGTACGAAGGGAGAGACAACGAGGAAGGAAGTCTAACTACCAACGCTCAATCCACAGAACAGACTCACACAAGGCACCCGGTGTCGAAAATCGCTTCCCGACTGTCCACAATGGGGCACGAAACTCTCACAGGAGTGGAGCTTGAGGCATGGTGAGCAACGGCGGTTTTGACTGACGGTGCGCTTTGGGTCGCCACACCGAATGTGAGAGGTCACATGAGCAGAACCATGGCAGAACGCAGGAGGGGAACTTCGGACGGAAATGACGTCGTTTTGAGTCACTTAATGGACAAGTACATGATTTGACGAGTTATAGTGCTTGTTACAAGCTTTCCAACGCACCAAACCGCGCGCGATTTGGAGCAGCGTAGCGCCCGCTATGATCTCCCACGTGCATCATTGCAACTCAGCCGCCTGTCGCACCACCAGCGTGAGTGACGGGCGTCGGAAGCGCCCTGGTCGCCAATGAAGCATCATGCCGCCTTTCCGAGGCGCCCATGGC
>SZWC01004562.1:2673-14815 GCA_023375785.1 Penium margaritaceum
TGTGTATGTGTATGTGTATGTGTATGTGTATGTGTACGTGTATGTGTATGTGTATGTGTATGCGTATGTGTATGTGTATGTGTATGTGTA
Source organism: Penium margaritaceum (assembly GCA_023375785.1). Classification (NCBI taxonomy): domain Eukaryota; kingdom Viridiplantae; phylum Streptophyta; class Zygnematophyceae; order Desmidiales; family Peniaceae; genus Penium; species Penium margaritaceum. The sequence continues at coordinate 2,764 of SZWC01004562.1, forward strand.
TGTGTATGTGTATGTATATGTATATGTATATGTATATGTATATGTTTATGTACATGTACATGTACATGTATATGTACATGTGTATGTATATGTATATGCATGTGTATGTAAATGTACACGTATAATTATATGTATAGTTATTAGTATAACATATGTCGTGCAACTATATTAGGGTTTCACAGAGATGTAAACATATTCCAGAATTGTTCATTTAAAGTTGTGCTTTGTGCCGTTCCTGTACAGTTTACTGCTACCACTCGGCCGTGTCCATACTCGTGCAGATCCCTGAGGCAGGCGGCCCTGGTGACACCGGCGCGATGACAGGCGGCGGACTACCCGCCTGGAGCTGACCGACCACTGTTCCAGAGCCCCAGATGTCACCGTGACTCCTTGCTGTGCCTTCTACGTCTTGCAGGCGCCTTTCGGCGGACTGGGCATGAGGCCCATTTGCATGTTTTTGCATTGTATACTCGCTGTCAGTCGATGGATGCATGCATGTGACCAGTCGCTGCGTCCGTCTTTTGATTATGCATGTCTAGGTTCAGACGGCGTAGGATTCTGACATGTGTGCGCAGAGTTACAGCCAAAACAGTGGTTTTGGGCCGGTTTTAGGACAGCTCTTGGAGTGTCGCGTGCGACACCCGCCGTGCGCCGCGGCAGGTACTTATGCCCTGGACCTGTTAGTTGTCATTTCTCTCTACATATGCTATATTGAAGCATTCTGACACTGTGTCTTGTGTCTCCTAGCCAAACCCTTGCCGTTGTGTGTACGACCTGTGACTGTCGTCACCGTCTGACCAGGCACTGACGCCCGGTCAACGGCTGTGTTGCTAGGAAGCTTCTACGCTCTTTCTCATGGTATCAGAGTAGTGAGACAGTTCTCACTAAGCTGTGCAGCAGAGACGCAGCAGAGCAGCAGCAGTGAGAGTCACCGCTGCAGCAGAGCTTCTGGGACCTGTTGGAGACGGCCGGTCACCGTCCACGTACTCCACCCACCACGTGAGATCGCAGCTGCTGAGGCAGCAGCAGCGGCGTGTACCGCCACGCAGAGGTGTGTGGCGGCTGCGGTGCGTGCAGCCGCCCCCCCCACAGCCGCAGCAGCAGAGCAGCAGCAGAAGAGGCGGTGGCGGCAGCAGCGCAGCAGCAGCGGCCACCGCAGCAGTGGCGGCAGCAGCAGCACAGCAGCAGCGTCGGCAGCAGCAGCGCAGCAGCGGCAACGGCACAGTAGCAGCAGCGGCAGTCGTGGCGGCAGCAGCAGTGCAGCAGTGGCAGCAGCAGCAGCGTGCGGCGGCGGCAGCCAGCAACATCGCGCGGCGGCGGCAGCCAGCAGTAGCTGCAGTGCGCAGCAGTAGCCGCCGTGCGCAGCAGCAGCAGCAGTGCAGCCGCTGCTGGCACCGTTGTGCACGCAGCTACACAGCTGCTGCTGTAGCTGACAGCACAGCTACAGCAGCAGCTGGGCGGAAGCTGCTACGCAGCTTCCGCGGAGCTGCCGCGCGCCACCGCGCAGCGGCAGAACCGTGACAAAAAAAAGAAAAGATGGGGACGAGCTGACGTCAGCATTTTTGATTGCTGACGTCATCAGGTCGTGCTGATGTCAGCAACCACTTACTGACGTCAGCATTACACTTAGCCAAGTTTTCACCCGGAAAGTCAAAAGTTGCCAGCATTTCAACCCCTCGAGAAACGTAGACAGTTTTGAAATCCGGTAAACTTGACCTGTCGTCCCATAGTGAGCGGCGACATGAGTTCGTCCGACGACAAGGACAAGGGACCAGGTGATCCCTCCTCCTTGTCTTCAGGGGTATTGAGCCCTCACTCGCAGGCCATTGAGGACCTGCGCAACTAGTAGGAGGAGATGCGTCGTCGGCAACGAGAGCACACTGACGCGATTCGCACGCTGACTGAGCTCTTGCGCGCTCAGTCCACGGCTCCTTCGCGGATTTCTGAGGGAGCTGCCGGCGTTGCGGCCTCCACCCAGCACTCGGCTCAGGTGCCCGTGACAGGTGCTCTACTTGCTTCACCTCCTGGTGTGGTTTCCCCACCACCTGCGGACCTCCTTGATGGTGAGCCATTCATGCCAGGCTTCGAGGATGACTCCCAGGAGCGGGGGATTAGTCTCCTACAGGAGTGCCTCCGTCAGCTGCAGACGGGTCTCCGACCTCCACCCGTGTCCCCGACACGACCGTCACCTGGCTTCCCCGGTGATCACCCCCTTCCAGGAGTTTTCCCCGTCTCTCGCCCTCCTCAGCCTGCGGTTGCTCTCCCCACGGAGCGGCAGCCAAAGGTCTTTGAGGCACCACCTGCACGGTACATCAGCGAGGATGGATTTGACTGCTTGGAGATCCTGTTTCAGGTGTGGGCCACTTCCGAGGGAGTGTGGCCTTACTACCACAGCCCATACCAGTCTACAGATCCAGCACAGGTGCTGACAGCAGCCCGGGCCATGCGAGGACTTCTCTACGCCATGCCACGCAAGACCGGNCGCCCTCCTCAGCCTGCGGTTGCTCTCCCCACGGAGCGGCAGCCAAAGGACTTTGAGGCACCACCTCCACGGTACATCAGCGAGGATGGATTTGACTGCTGGGAGATCCTGTTTCAGGTGTGGGCCACTTCCGAGGGAGTGTGGCCTTACTACCACAGCCCATACCAGTCTACAGATCCAGCACAGGTGCTGACAGCAGCCCGGGCCATGCGAGGACTTCTCTACGCCATGCCACGCGAGACTGTCGTCGACTTCCGCCCTTTCCTCGGCGAGGCTGGCACAGGCATCGGAGCAGATCCTCGTGGAGGCTGGGATCTGGCGTTGTCCCTGCTGGCCGCAGAGACGCACGCTACGCGTGCGTCACACATTCATGCTTTCCACTCGCTCCGTCAGGGAGCAGCGGAGCCTGCGGCAGATTACTGGTGACGTGCCATGCGTATTTACACGCGTCTGGGGACCTCAGGGGGCACACAGCTGTGGACACTTGGAACGATCATGCTCAGAGTTCGCCCGGAGTACACCGACATCTTCACACGGTACAGCGACGCTGCTCTCGAGCCTTTCTCAGCCACCCTACAGCTGCTCCCTTGGGCTCATTAGCTCTTCCTTCGGGTGACGTCGGCGTGAGAGGCAGCAGTAGCACATCAGGAGACTTCCCTCGCTGCAGCAGTCCTTGCCTCACCACCATCTTCCCTCCTGCAGTCACCCTCATCTACCTCCATCACGACCTCATATTCCGCCTCCTCTTCGACCCCGTCTACACCCACGCAGATGCAGGGCGTTGCAGAAGCTGCCAAGGGGAAGAAGAAGAATAGGAAGCGCGGATCGGGTGAGCAGCAGTCGTCATCCAGTGGTAGCAGTGGCTGTTTTGTACACTGCTACAAGTGTGGAGGTGCCTATCGCTACACCGAGTGCCAACAGCTGCTTGACTGGGGGCGCATCACTCGCGGATTTCAGGCTTCCCATGCTGCTCGCACCGCGTCCGGCACATCGCCCGCACACTCCTCTGGACGCGCGGCGACCACGACTGCAGCTGTTCCTGCGTCCTCACCAGCGAGCAGCAGTGATCCGGACCCACGTGACCGCACCATCGCCGAGCTTCGTCATCTTCTAGCGCTTCGCTTTCAGGGAGGTGCGAGTGTGTTGTCATCGTCGAGTGGGTCACAGACTGCTTGTTCGTCCGTCCTCGTGACTCGTGATGACACGTGTGGGGGAGCACAGTCCGCAGGTGATGATGTTGGGCCTGACTGCACTGACTGGATTCATGAGTCTCACCTTCGTGATGTACGTCGTTCCTTCCCAGTGACGGCTCAGCGTCCCTCTGATGCCGAGTGTTCCATTGCTTGTTGTACAGTGACGTCCACCAGTCGTGACTCCGGTGGCACTTGGATCATCGATTCCGGTGCCACCCACCACATGACGTGTCGTCGTAGTGACTTTGTGGTACTTGGTCCTGTCACGACTGTCCGTTCTGTTCGTACAGGCTCTGGCCAGTCCTTACCAGTCCACGGTGTCGGGGTTGTATGCTTTGATGGTCCGTCTGCCCCCCTGTATCTCTCTGACGTGCTGTTTGTGCCTGATCTTGAGCTCAGTCTGCTGTCTGTGCGTGCCTGCACTCTGATGGGTCTCTCCATTGAGCATACAGCTGATTCAGCGACGGTGACTGCTCTTGACACCCGTAGCATTGTCCTGCGTGCTTCAGTCGTAGATGATTTGTATCGCATTACTCGGCCATCCTCTCCTTGCTCTCCACCTTCCTCTGGTCGTGTTTTTGTCACTGGTGTTCTATCCCCAGAACACCAGAGGTTGCTTCACCGACGTCTGTGTCATGTGCACTCCGACAGTGTGTCGAAGCTCATATGGACACAGCCCGCTCTTGGCCTTGACATGGCTTCTTTCGAGAAGCCACCCAAGACCGACTGTCTTTTCTGCGCTCAGGGAAAGATGCACCGGTGCACTTATCCTGATTCGCGTTCTCGAGCGCTGAGGCCACTCGAGTTGGTCCACTCGGACCTGCTTGGTCCTCTCCCGGTCGAGTCCCTGTCCGAGAGGGGACGGTATGTTCTGACGCTGACTGATGACTTCACCCGGATGCGGTGGGTCTACATTCCGCGTCAGAAGAGCGACGCCGCCCTTGCGGTTCGGCTCTGGCTCGTGATGGCTGAGCGTCAGTCTTGCCATACGCTACATACCTTTCGCTCGGATCGCGGCGGCGAGTTCCTCGGTGAGATGGACTCCTTCTTTGCTGAGAACGGCATTTTTCACCAGGTCTCCGCTCCTGCTACCCCACAGCAGAACGGTTTCTCTGAGCGCTGGAATCGCACCATGGAGGATGTGGTCCGTACCATGCGGTCTGAGTGCGGTTTCCCGGAGTCCTTCGCCTTCGAGGGCTTTGCCTACATGACGTGGGTCTGGAACCGCCTCCCGCATGGTCCGCTTCCGGATCATGTTACACCGTACGAGCTGTGGTTTGGCCACCGTGCTGATCTTCGTCTTGCACGCGTCTGGGATTCCCTGGCCTCCGTGTGGTACACCGAGGACCAGTAGGCGTCCAAGGTCTCCCCTTGGGGTCGCTTGTGTGCTTTCATCAGCATCTCCCCGTGGTCGAAGGCCTGGCGCTTTTGGGATCCCACTCGCCGTCGTGTCATTGAGTCCCGTGACGCACTGTTTTTTTAGTCTCTCACATACCGTGATCTGGCTTCGATCACAGCTCTCTTCGTAGCTCATGTCCCTTCGTGTGAGGGTCCTCGGCGGATGGGGGAGACTTCTCCGCTAGTGACCATTCCTCGTCAGGCTGATGTGTCCGCTCAAGTCCCCTCTCGATCTCCATCACTTGATGACCTGGCTATCATTGCCGTTGGTCCAGAGATCCCACCTGCTCAGCCTGTTTCACACCCCACAGGTACCGCTGCTCTCACGTCTCCTCCTGCATCATCACCTGTGTCCACTGGCACCCCTGCTCCGGTGTCTGACCCAGCCCAGCCCACTCCTGTCCGTACGTCGCCTGACACTCCTGTCTCAGTGTCCCCCACATACGCGTCTCCTCGCACGGCATCTCCGGCTGCCTCGTCTCAGGCCTCACCAGCTGTGGTCGTACATGTCCTTGTGGTCGTACCTGTTCCTGAGCCTGAGGTGCGCCCCTCGACCTCCGGTTACTCCCGTGAGCCCGGTGGTCGCCTTCGACCACTGGATTCCAGAGCCCAGCGAGCATCGGGTCCCGGACCAAGGCGTTCCTCTCGCAGCATCGCGAGCGGTGATCTAGGCAAAAAGGCCTTAGGCTTGAGTGTCCACACTGAGCTTTCAGAGGTACACCCAGCGTGCCCTATAGGGCACGACCTGGTCACTGGCAAGTTCCATATCGCCTGTGACGCAGTAGCTAATCTCGTGGCCGTCAGACTTGACATTGAGGCGTGTGCATTTGCCACGCAGAGTTCCCCCTCTATGGCGCCTGACCCCGGCACATTGAGGGAGGCTTTCTCATCGCAGGATGCTGAGGCCTGGCGAGCTACTTGTGAGGATGAGCTTCGCGCCATCCGAGAGCACAGAGTCTTGGAGCTGGTCGACCTTCCCCCTGGGAGGAAGGCGATTCAGGTCAAGTGGGTCTTTCGCAAGAAAGTCAAGCCAGATGGCTCGCTGGAACGCTACAAGGCCCGCTTGGTCGTCAAGGGGTTCTCTCAGATTGAGGGAGTTGATTACACTGGCACCTTTGCCCCTGTCGGCCGCATGACCTCAGCTCGAGCTCTGTTTGGTGTAGTGGCTCAGCATGACTGGGAACTACACCAGATGGATGTGAACAACGCGTTCCTCCATGGCTCATTGGATGAGGAGATCTACGTGGCTTAGCCACCAGGCTTTGAGGACGGTGACAAGGTCTGGCGCTTGCGCAATTCCTTGTACGGCCTCAAGTAGTCTCCACGGTGTTGGAACCAGGAGATCACCGGCAGCTTGACTCGCGCAGGATACGTACAGAGCGAGGCAGACCCCTCACTCTTTATCCTACCGACACCCGAGCGGTTCACCGCCATCCTGGTCTTTGTTGATGACCTTCTGATCATGTCTCCATCCCTGGAGGCCGTGAAGGAGGCCAAGGCTGTCCTGCAGACCGCCTACAGGATGAAGGACCTCGGTCCTGCATCGGTGTTTCTTGGTATGGGGATCGTGCGAGATCGCAGACATCGGACACTGTTGCTGCATCAGGCCCGATACGCACGAGTCGTGGGGGAGCGCTTTAGCGATCTCCTTGGTGCAATGCCCACTGCTTCCACATCCCTCACACCTGATGGGCAGGATGCCCTGAAGGTGGATGACCCTACACAACTGGGGGAGACGGTGGACGTGACCTTGTACCTGCGTCTTATCGGATCTCTGATGTACCTGGCCACTACCACGCGTCCCGACATCGCGTTCGCCGTCAACCTCCTCGCTCAGTTCTCGCAGGCTCCACGTGCGAGAGCTCTTCACGCGGCTGTGTGAGTGGTACGGTACGTGGTCTCCACGCTTTATCTCGGACTCTGCTTTCGTCGGCAGTGTTCGGTGGTCCTTGACGGCTACACTGACAGCGACTGGGCTTGGAGCCCTGACGGGCGCAGTCGCACTGGCTACGTGTTTCTGCTCGGTGGTACCGCTTTGTCTTGGCGAAGCGGGAAGCAGGGCTGCATCGCACGCAGCTCGTCGGAGGCAGAGTATGTGTCTTTGGGGGCAGGGGCTGCTGAGGCAGTTTGGCTGCAGCGCTTGTTTCTTGAGCTTGGGTAGTTAGTACCCGCCATTGTGCTGCGTTGCGACAACCAGAGTGCTCTCGCCATTACGGAGAACTTTGGTGTTTTTCATGCTCGTACAAAGCACATTGCGGTTGAGCATCACTTTGTTCGTGATCTGGTGGAACGACGCGTGATCTCCATCATGTGGGTTGGCACTGACTTGCAGCGTGCTGATTTCTTGACGAAGGCACCTACCCGCGGAAAGTTCTTGGTGGCTATTTGTTTTGTTGGACTTCGTCCCGTGCGTGACAGTGGTTGAGTGTGGGATGTACATTGGCGTCTCATCTGTCTGTGTCACTCACTATGTGGTTGTACCAGTGCTGCACGCGTATGGACATGCGTACCATCGGGTCATGGGGGAGTGTTGTGCTTTGTGCCGTTCCTGTACAGTTTACTGTGACCACTCGGCCGTGTCCATACTCGTGCAGATCCTTGAGGTAGGCGGCCCTGGTGACACCGGCGTGACGACAGGCGGCGGACTACCCGCCTGGAGCTGACCGACCACTGTTCTAGAGCCCCAGATGTCACCGGGACTCCTTGTTGTGCCTTCTACGTCTTGCAGGCGCCCTTCGGCGGACTAGGCATGAGGCCCATTTGCATGTTTTTGCATTGTATACTCGCTGTCAGTCAATGGATGCATGCATGTGACCAGTCGCTGCGTCCGTCTTTTGATTCTGCACGTCTAGGTTCAGACGGCGTAGGATTCTGACATGTGTGCGCAGAGTTACGGCCAAAACTGTGGTTTTGGGCCGGTTTTAGGACAGCTCTTGGACTGTCGCGTGTGACACCCGCCGTGCGCCGCGGCAGGTTTTTATGCCCTGGACCTGTCAGTTGTCATTTCTCTCTGCATATGCTATATTGAAGCATTCTGACACTGTGTCTTGTGTCTCCTAGCCAAACCCTTGCCGTTGTGTGCACGACCTGTGACTGTCGTCACCGTCTGACCAGGCACTGACGCCCGGTCAACGGCTGTGTTGCTAGGAAGCTTCTACGCACTTTCTCAAAAGCATCGCAAACTCTTCTTCTGAAGGGTTTGCGATACTTTTTTTTCGCTTGTGCTGACGTCTCCATGTCGACGCTGCATGGTATGCTGCGTCGACATGCGGAAATTCTGTCGGAAATTGGATGTTTTGCTCTTATTGTGCGAGTTTATGGCATAGCTGCAAAAATCTGCGAAGTTGTGGATATGGCATACTTGTTTTGCGGTACATGGATATGGGGGATCTATCCGGAAATCGATGGGTGTATGGTCACACCCCCGAATACATTGTCAGTGAAAGTGGTGATTGACCCCCTGGTACCAAATAGCTCGGATACCCATAAATCTCAAAGTGTTCTTTATCCGCCCAGTACCACTGAAGAAAACATGAAAGGCCCACTCCAAAATCATGCTTGCTCCAGGAATGCATCGCCCGACGAGGAAAATGTTTTTGCATGCGGACATCTCTCCCACACAAGAATCGCCTGGGAGCAATAGCTGCTTAATGTTTTTCAACATGCATACTATGTTACGTCCCTGAGTCCCTAAAGCTCTCAAGTGGGCATTCATATTCTTGAAATGATTTCTAAAGTAAGGAAACTTCAGGATTTTCCTGCCGTTTGGCCGAGGGCACTTTGGCCAGCTGTCCCGACCTCCAGTGTCCCATTCTAGAAGCTTTCAAAAACTTCGACCCCTTTCCAGAATGGTCGAAAAGAAGTATTGCAAACCATGTATATGTTTCCATATCGTTCGGTCAAGATATGCTCGAAGCCCCCCAACTTCTCCGCGGAGCTTCTCAACCCGTAACTAACGACACAACCTCGCACGCATGGCTCGACAGAAAGTCGATGACCGGACTTGTGCCTCATTGTCATTCTTGGCATTGTATATATGCGTTCGACTCACTTGAAACTTCTTATTGAAGTACAATTACTGCTTAATCCAAGTTATCCATTTGTCCTAAACACCCAAATCGTCTTTTGTCCCGCACCTCATCCCTGTGAACCACTTGCGTTGTCCTTGGTGTAACACTTGATACAAGAGCGCAGCGGTGCTGGAGGGGCAACCGACTCATTGTTTACATGGCTACAACCTTGCAGGAGTTCTTGTCAAATCTGTATCGTTCAGAAAACCGCAGACTTCGCGATGACAACGGTGAATAGAGCAAGCGCATCTGGCGACGAGCACCAGTCCCCGGCGAGTACTCTGGCGATGGCGGATCAGCGGAATGAAGACGCTCTCAAAGTGAACCAGGCGACAGTGACAACCTTCGCGATGAATGGTGCGACACTGACGAACCAGACGGCCAATCTGATGACGGACCCCTCGGGCTCTACAAACCCTTCAGCCTTGGCGTCGCCCATTCGGTTGACACCTGGCACAATGGGAGGCACTAGCCAACAAGCGTGAATTAACGAAGACTTGTACTAGAATTTATCGCGACTCGAGAGCCTCAACACCCATCTCCTCCAACAACTCAACGCGGCGATGGGAGAGCTTCAAGTTTCCTATGTGCGCAAAGTAGTTCTCACCGAGAGAAATTTGCAGCTCTCGAGTGAACCCCCAATTTGAGTGGCACTCTATGAGCCATTCGGTCGCGCAAACTCCAAGGGACTGACAGTCAGGATGTAGTTGACGAGTTTGCAGATGTACTTCACCGCCGCTGGGGTCAACAACGACTAAAGGAAAACTGACATCGCAGCCTCGCTTTTGAATGGCACTGCTTTGAGTTGGTGGTCCCACCTAAAGGCCATCCAACGGGAGCAAGAGACCGGTGGAGCTGCATTAACGGTTCTCGTGACTGCTCACACCTCGTTGGCTACAAGCTTACTACCTCTCGAGCAGATCAAACCAATGTGGCACGACTCCCTCATGCCACTCGAAACACGGAGTGATTACACGCGCACTACACTCGTCCGCTTCAAGAAGCCGAACGAGAACTCTGACGCATGATACAGACTCCAACGTCTACGTCATCAGTCCAGCGTGGCACAATACACCCGGCGTTTCCGTGAAATCATCATCGGCAGGGACCTCGCCCCCGACGAACTGTGTTTCTACTAGAATGGCTTGAATCGATACATTCGGTGGAAAACCTTCATTTTTGACATCCAAGACAACCTTCTGTGAATGATCGTAGTTGTTGGCCTGAGGGTGAGTGTGCATCCTGGAGGGTCCCTAGCAGTGGCTGGTTCACACCACCAACTGTTTTTGGAGAGACTGAAACTATGGAGGCAACTGGTTCCAAGGATGGCAAAATCTGGTCAGAGAGTGAGGCAATAGTTTTGTCCTCAATTGGATGGGAATTAACACTTGATCAAGGCTCACAAGCAGTGGCATTTTATAGCCACTGATCCAAGCGTTCCAGAACACCAAAGCATGCCAGATTTGGAGCTTCCTAGCAGATTCTATGGCTTCTAGAGTGCTCCTTGGTAGGCTGTCCTTTTCCCACCTAGGAGGGCATCCCTTCCCTCCTCTAGAAGCTTCTGCCCCTTCCTAGATTCCTCAGCTTGCTTCTAGTAGGAGAGAAGGTGTCCAGAAGACCAAGACATCTCTAGATGCCTTGTAGGACAAGTCACCCCTTCTAGAAGGTGTGCCACCTTCCTGGACCCTCATCTGGCCTTCTAGAATCTTAAAGAGGAACTCTAGAGGTTGAGCTAGCTTCCTGGCATCTATTTTCCACCTCCCTTGAGGCAGGGCAGAATTTCATCTTGTGGGACTTGAACCCGGGCCCCTGCCTCTAGAGGTGGACACCATTAACCACTAAGCCACTAAGGCTTGTCTTTTTGGTGTTCCTTTTTGGAGTCACTCCTGCCATGGTGAGGAGCATCATTCCAACAATCTCCCCCTTGCGCATCACCCATGGCAGTCGTCCATGCTCAACCTATAACTGAGGAGACTTTCTCCTCATGGGAGACGAGCTTACATTTTATTGCTCCCTCCCACTCTTCCCCATCCTTCTTGTGCAGTGCCTTCTTGAGGCTCCTCTTGCGCGAACCCAGTCCAAATTCCCTTGTCGGCATCATATCTTTTTGTCCTTCTTCGCACACGGCTGCTCGTGCGGGGCTCTTGAGGCGGTTGTTGCTGTTGCTGTCCCCTTTCGTCGCCATCCTCTCCAAGCGCCTGCTCCCCCTCTCTTGGAGACCTCGGAGACATCGGTCGACTCCCCGCCTCCACGTCCATCTCCGGTGCTTCGGATTCCTCATCCGAACTGGCCGAAATAAATTGTGCTGTTCGCCCATCCCTCGGGCGATCATCTCCGGCTGTTGCTGCTGCGAGGACGTCACCCTCATTCACGTCCTCCGCCGTCTCCCCCTCAAGGAGTGGCATCCACCCCCCCCTCTTGGAGAGACCTGCCTCCTTGTCTGTCCAATGGCTTTTCTCGTCGAACGTGACGTCGCGACTCCGCACAATCTGCTGCCTCCTTGGGTCAAAGAGCCGATACGCCTTACTTCCGCTCTCATATCCAAGGAATATACACCGGCGGGTACGCGGGTCTAGCTTGCTCCGTCCCTCACGTGCCTGTACCATTGCATGTGCAACACAACCAAACGTGCGGAGGTGACCCACCGCCGGCTTCCTCCCGCTCCACACTTCTTGTGGCGTCTTCCACGCATTGCTCTCCTTGTCCTTCAGCGGCTTGGTCGGCATGAGATTCATGATATACGCTGCTGTCCTTGCCGCCTCCGCCCAATACCATTGTGTAAGGCCGGCGTCGCTCAATATGGATCGCACCATGTTAAGGATTGTGCGATTCACTCTCTCTGCGACGCCATTTTGTTGTGGGGAGTGTGGAGTTGTTTTCTGCCACTCAATCCCCTTGCTCTTCATCCA
>SZWC01004562.1:15365-93281 GCA_023375785.1 Penium margaritaceum
TTGGCGGCGTTGGACCCCACCCGGCTGCTGAGGATCTTTGCGCGTAGCAGGTACAAGTCGTCCTCCCTCTTGGCACGCGCAATCACCTCACCTTTGCCCTCTTTGCGGATGACGGCCTCCTTCTTTGTGAAGAGCACCTCAAGTCCCTTGTCGGTAAGGCGGCTGACGGAGAGCAGGTTTGCCCCAAAGTTAGGCATATGCAGCACATCGTAGATTGTGCTCGTGACAGGTTTTCCATCCACAATTGACTCAATGCGGACGTTACCCTCACCGGCGGCCACCTCTGTTTTTCCATTGGCCACCGTCATGCGTCTCTCCGAGGCGCCGTAGGTGACAAATGCCGCCCTGTTGCATTGCGTGTGGCGGCCTGATCCGGAGTCGATGACGGCAACTCCCGGATCCTTCAAGTTGGTGGAGTTGTATGCCATAAGGGCGTGCTCATCTTTCTTCCCGCCCCGCTGCGACCGATCTGTTTTCTTCTTAGGACAGTTGCGCGCGTAGTGGCCCTCCTTGCCGCAGTTGAAGCACTCCCCCTTCTTGTCACCCTTCTTAGTGCCCTGTTTGGCACCCTTCCACTTATCACCTCGGCCTCCACTTTGAGGATGAACCGTGTAAGCTGAACTTGATGCCGCTGCACTCTCTCGACCGCCACGTCGCATCCACTCATTGCGTACGTACTCAGCAACCTTGGGGTATTTTAGCTCGTCGGAAGGCCAGCCACCAAGGACTGTGATCATGGGACTCCATCTGTCTGGCAAGGCCAGAAGGAGGATCATAGCTTGCAACTGAGAGTCGACCTCCCAACCCGTGGCCACGCACTCCGCTGCGAGGGACTCAATCTGCTGCATGATCTCCATGATGTTGTCGCCTTTGTTGGCTCGGAGGGTGACGAGCCGTTTGAAGATGAAGAGCTGGTTGGCAAGATTGCTTGACTGGTAGATGGAGCAGAGTTTTGACCATGCGTCCGCGGCCAGGGTGCATCCTTGGATGTGCCCAAGTTGTGGTGGGCATAACGCGGACACAAGGAGCGCCAACGCCTTTTTGTTGCGCTTCTTGTATGCCTCCTTCACCTCAGCCATTGCAGTCTCCGGCGGAGCAGTCTCATCACCTTTTACAAGCTCAAGCAGTCCCTTGTCGTCGAGGAAGACCTCAAACTGCCACCTCCACAAGGCGAATCCTGTCCCATCAAACTTAAGGACAGCGCGGCTGCTCTCTTGCTCGCTGGTTGCCATGTCTTGCTGTTGGAAGCGTGAAATCAAGCTGGCTTTGAACCCCTTAGAGGCGTGGGCCCATAACCCTTTGTTGGCCTGAGGGTGAGTNATTTTATAGCCACTGATCTAAGCTTTCCAGAACACCAAAGCATGCCAGATTTGGAGCTTCCTAGCAGATTCTATGGCTTCTAGAGTGCTCCTTGGTAGGCTGTCCTTTTCCCACCTAGGAAGGCATCCCTTCCCTCCTCTAGAAGCTTCTGCCCCTTCCTAGATTCCTCAGCTTGCTTCTAGTAGGAGGGAAGGTGTCCAGAAGACCAAGACACCTCTAGATGCCTTGTAGGACAAGTCACCCCTTCTAGAAGGTGTACCACCTTCCTGGACCCTCACCTGGCCTTCTAGAAACTTAAAGAGGAACTCTAGAGGTTGAGCTAGCTTCCTGGCATCTATTTTCCACCTCCCTTGAGGCAGGGCAGAATTTCATCTTGTGGGACTTGAACCCGGGCCCCTGCCTCTAGAGGTGGACACCATTAAACACTAAGCCACTAAGGCTTGTCTTATTGGTGTTCCTTTTTGGAGTCACTCCTGCCATGGTGAGGAGCATCATTCCAACAGTAGTAGCCGATCGCATCGCCAGCGCAGGCTACAACGCTCAGATGCTGGAATTCAGTGGCAGGCAACCTCGAAGCCACAATCCTTATTGTGGTGCAGGAAAGTCACAATTGACAAAAACCTCATCTCCGGATGAGCGCGATCAACGGCTCTACTAGACTTGCGAAAAGCCAGGTCATGTTTCGTGCAATTGCCAAAAGCAACAACATAAAGTCAAAAGGGGGTAAAGCAGCAGAAAAAAGGTGGGGAGTCGGCAAACGACAAAGGACATGAGTGGACGTGAGGCTCGTGTCCGGTCAGAAAAATCTACGTCAACCGATCGCCCATCTCAGTGGCTCACATCGTCGTAGACGAGGGTTCCTGAGATCTCAAAGTTCAATAAGGGGTACGAGGACAACTTACGGGTGATACTGCTACGAGTGTGACCAAGGGGTTGTAAAAGTCACGGAACAATACCAGCATTATTGGATGGAGGAGCTTCTCATAGTGTCATTAGTAATGACATGGTTGAAATGCTGGATTTGCACACCAAACATGGATTTTTGAACGGAAAATCATCGATGGAGAACTACAGATCCGTTGACTTCGTGAACCACTCTGACTATAAAATGGAGATGTGCACGACACAATAGTCTATAGGACTTGCCCAATGAGAGACCACAAAATCATCCTCGGGCAAGATTTCATATACTAACACAATCCGCAAGTCGAATGGAGTAGCGGAGCGGCCTACGTCAGCATCAATGGCAAAAAGCGGCACCTACATTTTGTCAAGTGACCCATGACATAGCGGTGGTTACGGGAATCAGAAGAGGAAGTCGCAGAGGAAGTTGCTACAACCACAAGACGCCAACCGATACCTAAAATGTGGAACTCAAGCATGGCTAGTCCATGTGGAAGCATGGGAAGCGAAAGAAAACTCAGTTGCCAAATCAACGCAAACGGCATCGATACCGGAGAATTTTGCAACCGTACCACAAGAGTTTGCGGAGCTCATTGAGGAGTTCGAAGGGGTTTTTGTGACAAACTATCCCAATGTTTGCCAACGTAATACAACATCCACCATCAGATAGACATGAAGCCATGTAGCAGATCGACAGTGAAAGGGACCTTGTTGGTTTTCGTGCATCTCTCATTGTACTCTGTTGTGTCCTCCCGCCTTGTGTACATCGGCGTGCAGATGACTGACGGCGAGACTCGATGCTGCTACAATGTCGCTCGGTGGAGCCGACGTGTGCTGAGGCCCACTCAGCGCTCGCTGGAGCCTCCTCCCTCCGGCGATGCGCTCAGCTCTATCGGCAGGCCTCCTCAGCGGTCGGGTCGCCGGCAGTCACTGCCACTGTAGATGCTGTCTGCATGCACCAATCAATGTTTCTAGTTGTGGCATTGCGTCTGTAGCATCATGCTGTGCCTAGGGTCCATGTCTCCTCTTGTGTGGCCCTGTTTGGCATCCCTGACTGTCGTAGACACTGCGTGGGTTCAGGCAGTCATAACTCCTTGCTGCTATTTTCTAGGTGATTCTGACCGCACGACTGCGTTCGCACCGTCGGTATCATGGTATGGTCCAATTTTCAGGCAAAACAGACGACGCCCAGGTTTTGGGCTGTCGGGCGTCTGGCAGGGCTCACCGAGAAAACCATGCCTGCCAAAAAATAGGTCTAGGAGTTTTTTCTGATTGGCTGGTTAGCTGAGTAACAAGTCCTACACTATTGTGGGGAGGGCTAGAACTTGGAGGGGTCTCCCATTGTTGCTCATTATTCATTTACAATCAGTCACTTTCAGTTTTCAATTGCTTTTTGGTGCTAACACTGGCGCGCGCGTTTCTGAGTAATAAACCCAGAGCTTCCAGACTTAGACTCTAGGGCAGCAGATTGAGGGGGCAGCAGACTTAAGCAACGAGCGTGGAAGCCCGCACACAGCATCAACAACGATGCTGTCCCAACCTGCTGCCTAGGATTTCTAGCTAGGTGTCAGAGCCAGAGCGTAGTAGCAGCAGTAGAAGACTAGCGTACAGGTGCCACACAACGCCGGCGGACCCCCAGACGCGCCAGTGCAGGGGAAATGCTACCAGATTTTCTCCGGCAGCATTGACGCGCCTGGTGGCGGCATCAGATTTTTTCCCACGGCCACTGGGCTAGGGAAAATGCTGCCAAAATGTTTTCGGCAGCGCTGACCCCCACGCGTGAGGCGAAGAGGTGAGGGGCAGGCCGTGTCCGACACCTGCGGGCGACGACGCATGCTACTACGTCACCCAGGTGTAATTACTGGCACCAGCACGCAGCAACAACAGTCTCCAGTAGTGGCAATTTCATGCAATGGCAGCGAGCAGTGGTAGCAGCAGCTGCGTGTAAGAGCAGTAGCAGGCAGAAGCAGCAATTCGTAGCAACCCGTAGTAGTACCTCACAGCAGCAGCAGCTCGCAGCAGCCCGTAGCAGCAGCGAGTAGCAACGGCAGCAAGCAGTAGCAAGCAACAACTATAGCAGTGTGCCGAAGTGCGACAAGCTGCAGCAGCCGTAGCAGCGAGCCAAAGCAGCAGCCAGCTACAAGAGCAACAACAGCGAGCAGCTACCGGCAGCAGCCAGCAGCTGTTGCTATTGCTCGCAACCCGCAACGAGCGAGCAGCGAGCAGCAGCCCGCTACTGCCAGTGAGCAGGAGCCCGCTGCCAGCGAGCAACTGCCCGCTGCCAGCGATCAGCAGCCTGCTATTCGCAGCAAACAACGAGTAGCTGCCCGCTTCCACAGACGAAAGGAAGAAAAACAAAACAAAAAAACAAAAGATTTCCCCACCCCACCAGTTTCTCTGCCGCGGCTGCAGCAGCTGCCTTGGCTGCTGCAGCAGCCATAGCAGTCGCAGCAATCCGCGTCAGCAGCAATTGCTGCTATAACTGCACCCGCAATAGCAGCAGCAGCCATAGCCGCCGCAGTAGCAGCAGCAACAGCAGCAGTAGGAGCAGCCGCACCTTCATCATCAACAGCAGCAGCAGTATCGGCAATAGTACCAACAACTGTAGTAGCAATAGTAGTAATAGCAGCAGCAGCAGCAGCAGTAGCAGTTACAGTAGCAATAGCAACAACGGCAACAGCAGCTACAGCAGCGGCCCCAACAACCGCCGCTGTTGACATCAGCATCTCGCTGCTGACGTCCCTACTGACGTCATTGCTGACATCATCAACACACAAAAAAAAGAGGGGAAAGGGAAGGGGGAAGACAACCAAAGGCTGGGTAGAACGCCGACCGCCATAAGTCACTGCTGACATGAGCAACAACAAAAAAAGAGTAAAGGGCACCAAACCATGGCTAGTAGCCCCAGTGGAAAGGGGTCCTCCTCTGTTGGGCGGATACCAGCCCTCCTTTCTTGCAGCGATTGCAGCAGCAGCAGCAACCGCAGTAGCAGCAGCAGCAGTAGCAGCAGCAGTAGTAGCAACAGCAGTAGTAGCAACAGTAGTAGCAGCAACAGGAGCAACAGCAACCCACTGGCATCGATGGCGACAATCCTCACCCCCTCGCTGCTCTTCAGCAACAGCTCGCCGCCTTTACGCAGCAGCTTTCTGCGTTGTAGCCATTAGCCTCCCAGACTACCAACAGTGCGCCGTCGTCATTCATCCCTCCAGGGCATGCCAGCCCAGCTGTGTCTGCTGCTACGCACTACCTGGAACCGCAGCAGACTCAGCGCCATCAACAGACAGTGACTTCCGTCCTTGGCCCCACTCTGGGTGCCTGCCATAGGCAGAAGGAATTTGAGACGCCACCGCCGCTGCTTCAGGCCGGCGAGCTGTTCCGGAGCTGGGAGCTCAGCTTTGGGATCTGGGCACAGGGTGAGGGCTTGTGGGCATACTACACCCTCCCGTATGACCCCACTCTGGCCGACCAGTTGTATGACGCTGGTCGTGCCGTACGTGCTCTAGTCCCTATCGCCCCTCCGACATCCCACCTCGCTCTTGAGTCGTTCCTCGGCAACTTCACCGCTGGCGCCACCCCAGACCCTACAGCCGCGTCCTCACTCGTCCCCATCGCTTGTCCAGCAAGGCTGAGACTTGTCGCATGCTGCAGGAGTTCAACTCCCTGCACATGGGGGAGACCAAGACGGTCACCTCCTATTGGCAGCAGGTGGAGGACATCCTTTGTCGCCTCGACAAGTCTGCCCCACCCCCTCTGGTCGCGCTCCTCACCATCAAGCGTGGTGCCACCGACGCGTACGCGAACGTCTTCACGATGTCCTCTCCATGATGGAGGCCCAGGACACCCTCATTCCCTGGGCATACAAGCTCTTTCTGCGAATTGAGGATGCTCGTCTAGAGTCCCGACTAGAACGCACGGAGGCTCTTGCCTCCCCTGCCGTCGCCTCCGTGGCCGTGGCCTCCCCCGAAGCAGCTACCTCATCGTTGTCGGGGAAGAAGAAGCATCGGAACAAGAAAGACAGGGGTCAACAGCAGCAGTAGTAGCAGCCGTTGACCGGGTTGTGCGGTGGAGGCTCAGTCTGCCACAACTGTGGCAAGCCCGAGCACGGCTGTACACTTGCCCTCCACCAACGGACGAGGCGCGCGTCATCGCCACCATGCGTCACTAGTTGGAGCGCTGTCTCGCCTCTGCCACCGTAGCGGTCGCCGGCTCTGACGCCTCGGCCTCGTCCAGCAGCTCCACCACTCCGGTCACTTCGCCAGTCCAGCCGAAACCTGCATCGCAACCGCATCATCCTCAGCCATTGGCATTTCCGTTTCCTTTGCCGGTAGAGTCCTCGTCCTACCCGGGTTCCCGGGACGTCCTCCCGTGAGCATCAGCTGGAGCAGTTCATCGTGCTCCAGCTCAGCCTACCTTGCCCTCCTCCCCAGGGAAGTGCGAGTTGCATCACCTCCTGCTCCCCTGCCCAGCCCTGCATGACTGAGACTGAGCTGCGGGCGTGTCCCATTTCCTTGTCTGTTTTGTCGTCTCCCATGGCCTCCTTTATCCCTCTCCGTGACGACGTTGCATGAATTGATGATTGGCAGTCTCGGTTCACGCCTCCTTCCACTGCATACGCATCCCTTACTTGCTACCATGTGACTGTTAACGATCTGGCAATCCCGGTCCAGGACCCTGCTGAGACTTGGATCATCGACTCCGGGGCCACGCATCACATGACGGCCTCTTGTGAGGCCTAGGGTATGCTTGGTCCTGTAGGCATTGTCTCTGGTGTCCGGACGGGCTCCGGACAGGTGTTGCCTGTCCATGGTGTTGGCGTCGTTCGCTTCCGTGGTCCTGCCGGTGACGTCTTTCTGACCGATGTCCTCTTCGTCCGTGGTCTTGAGCTCAGCCTCCTGTCCATCACTGCCCTTAACCACATGAGCATGGACGTTGTGCACTCGCGTGGTGTTGGCACTGTGTCGTTGCGTCTGTTTGGTCTTGTCGTACTGCACGCCACCACCCGCGGCAACCTGTGGCATGTACCTCGCCTCTCCTCCTCTCCTTCTGTCTCCTCCCCGTCATCTGCCACAGGCCATGTGTTTGTCACCAGTACGCTTTCTCCTCAGCACACCCGCCTCTTGCACCACCGCCTTTTCCACGTCCACTCTGCCGCTGTAGACAGCATGCTCCGCAACCAGCCGGCCAAGGGTCTTGACCCGGAGACTTGCCCTCTCCCGTGCCCCACTGAGTGCATTGATTGCACTCAGGGGAATATGCACCGGTCCACGTACCCTTTGTCTTCCTCTCGTGCATCCGCCCCTCTCAGCCTCGTCCATTCGGATGTCATGGACCCTCTCCCCACCGAGTCTGTCGGCGAGTATGACCGCTATGTCCTCACCCTCACTGACGACTATTCTCGCTACTACTGGGTCTTCTGCCTTCGGCAGAAGAGCGATGTCACCCGAGCCGTTAAGGACTGGCTTGTCCTTGCGGAGCACGAGTGCAGCTGCTCTCCTCACCGCTTTTGCTCCGATCGCGGTGGTGGGTACATGCGTGAGGCCACAACCTTTCTTGCCTCCCGCTTGATCCACGATGAGACATCTGTGCCCTACATGCCCGCCCAGAACGGTGTTTCCAAATGATGGAGCCGTACCATGGCCGACGCCGTCCGCACCATGTGGGTTGAGTCCGGTCTCTTGGATGGCTTCTATTTTGAAGCCATGGCCTACATGACCTGGGTTTGGAACCGGATTCCCCACGGTCCCCTTCCCCGCCAGTCCACGCCGTACTAGCATTGGTGTGATCAGCGCGGTGACCTCAGCCCGGCCCGCATTTGGAGGTGCGTGGCCATTGTGTGGCTACCTGCCTTGGAACAGGGCAAGGCTCGCCCCCCCCGTGGATTTGCCTGCACCTTCTTCGGTGTCTCTCGTCAGTCCAAGGCCTGGCGCTTCTTGGATCCCTCCCAGCACTGCATCGTTGAGTCCCGGGTTGCCCTCTTCTTCGAGAACCTGTTTCCTCGCGACCTCACTTGCTCTGGCTCGTCCGTGTCTATCTCGTTGTGTGGGGGAGTGGTGAGTCCGTCCTCTGTCCTACTGCTTTCGGGTGACACATCCCTTAGTGCCTCTGAGCCGGCAGCCCCAGTCGTGTCCCCTTATTCCTCCGCGCCGGTAGTCCCAGTTGCGTCCGTTGGTCCCTCTGGGCCTGCAGCCCCAGTCGCTTTTGCTACTCCCTCTGGGCAGGTAGCCCCAGTCGTGTCCATTGGTCCCTCCAAGCCGGTAGCCCTAGTCGCGTCCGCTGGTCCCTCTGAGCCGACAGCCCCAGTCGCGTCCGCTGGTCCCTTTGAGCCGGCAGCCCCAGTCGCATCCGCTGGTCCCTCCGGATCGGCAGCCCCAGTCACGCCTACTGGTTCCTCCCGGCCGGCAGCCCCGGTGGCGCCTACAGGTCCCTCCGGGCCGGCAGCCCCAGTCGTGTCCACTGACTCCTCTGAGCCGGCAGACCCCAGTCGCATCCACTAGCCCCTCCAGGCGAGCAGCTCCAGTCACGTCCACTGGCCCCTCTAGGCCGGCAGGCCCAGTTGCATCTGATGGTCCCTCTAGACCGGCAGCCCCAGTCGTGTCCACTGGCCCCTCCGGGCCAGCAGCTCCAGTCGCGTCCGTTGGCCCCTCCGGGCTTGCAGCTTCGTCCGCCTCCATTGGCCCGTCGCACTCAGTGCCATCGCGTGCCCTGCCACGCTTCACACGTGGCCTAGGTGGCAGCCTCCGACCCAGGCCGTCGGTAAGCGTGTAGACCATCGCACCGCGCTCCGTGGCGCCTCGACCCCCCATGGCTCCACGTGTCTCCTCCACTCTCACGGTCGTGAGTGGGGACCGTGGCACCAAGGCCCTCGGCTTGACCACCTCGGCCATCATTGCAGACCTTCACCCAGGCTCCGCACTGGGCTACGCCATGCTTCATCACGAGCATTGGCACGCTATCGTGGCTGCACTCGTGCGCATCCCACCTGGGGCCTAAGATACACACGCTCTCTTGTCTACTCCACAGCACGCCTGGAGGACCCATCCACTCTGTGCGAGGCACGAGCCTCTCCTGAGGCTGCACACTGGGATGCTGCCTGCGCCGATGAGCTCGCTGCTATGTGACAGCACCATGTGTACGACCTCGTCGACCTTCCTCCAGGCTGGAAGGCCATCGGCGCCAAGTGGGTCTTTCGGCACAAGTGGAAGCTTGACGGGTCCTTGGAAAAGTATAAGGCCCGCCTTACAGCCAAGGGGTTTGCCCAGATCCCTAGGGTTGACTACAACCAGATCTTTGCCCTAGTTGGCGGATTCTCCACTAGCCGGGTGCTCTTCAGCCTGGTCACCCAGCATGGGTGGGAGTTGCATAAGATGGATGTGAGCAACGCTTTTCTCCATGGTTCACTGGAGGGTGAGGAGCTCTACATGGTGCAGCCCCTACGCTTTGACGATGGCACTGGGAGAGTCTGGCGAGTGTGTAAGGCCCTCTATGGCTTGAAGCAGTTGGCTTGGTGCTGGAACCAGGAGATCAGCACCACGCTCCTTCGTGGCGGGCTCCAACGCAGCACCGCTGATCCCGCACTGTTTGCCAGTCCATGAGGCCAGACTCTTGCTGCTGTCCTGGTTTACGTTGACAATCTCCTCATTGCGTCGCTAGACACGGCTGCCATCCAGTGTGTCAAGGACTTACTACACGCCGCCTACCAGATGAAGGATCTCGGTTTTGCCAGAGTCTTCCTGGGCATGGAGCTCGAGCATGATCGCTCCCAGGGCGTCCTGCACATCCACCAGACCGCCTATGTGCAGACTCTGTCCACCTGCTTTGCGGAGGACCTGCAACTCATGCCGAGCGCATCCTCGTCCATGTCACCCGATGGCCAGGTGAAGCTGAAAAGTCCTGACCCAGCTGTTGTGGGGAAACCACTTGATGTGACCACGTACCTGCAAGTCATCGGGTCACTGATGTTCCCGGCGACGACAACGCGCCCAGACATTGCGTTCATCGTCAACCTCCTATCCCAATTTTCTCAGGAGTCGCGTCACCTCTACTACGAGGCCGCAATCCGAGTACTGTGCTATGTCATCTCGACTCCTCGGCGAGGTCTCATGTTCCGCCGTCAGCCGTCTGTTGTCGCGGTGGGCTACACCGACAGTGACTGGGCCGGCAGTCCGGACGATAAGAGTCACACAGGCTGGATCTTTCTGATTGGCGGCACAGCTGTATCCTGGCGCAGTGGGAAGCAGGGGTGCATTGCACGCATCACTGCTGAGGCTGAGTACGTTGCTCTTGGCTCAAGCACGTGTGAGAGTGTGTGGTTGCATTGTCTGTTGTCCGAGTTGCGGCAGTTTGTCGCATCCATCAGGTTGCACTGGGACAATGAGAGTGCCATGGCCGTCGCCGACAATGACGGCGTGCATCACACACGCACAAAGCACATCAACGTTGAATATCACTATGTGCGTTCGTTGTTGCATGATGGTAGTATGAGCATCGTGTAGGTTGAGACAGCACGGCAGTTTGCTAACTTCTTGACTAAGGCACTGAAGCGCGACCCGTTCAAGAAGGCTGTGAGTTTGGTTGGCATGCGTCCGTGAGTGGCTCTCTGCCTCCCTGCTTGCGTCTTTGCGTGGCCTGGGGGAGTCTGGCCGTGGATTGTGTCTCTGCCCGCACATGTGCACTACGCCTGTGAGTCATGGGAGAGTGTTGGTTTTCTTGCATCTCTCATTGTACTCTGTTGTGTCCTCCCGGCTTGTGTACATCGGCGTGCAGATGACTGACGGCGAGACTCGACGCTCTTGGAGTGTCGCTCGGTGGAGCCGACGCGTGCTCAGGCCCACTCATTGTTTGCTGGAGCCTCCTCCCTCTGGCTATGCGCTCAGCTCCATCGGCAGGCCTCCTCGGCGGTCGGGTCACCGGTGGTCACTGCCACTGTTGATGCTATCTGCATGCACCCAGCGATGTTTCTAGTTGTGGCATTGCATCTGCAACATCATGCTGTGCCTAGGGTCCATGTCTCCTACTGTGTGGCCCTGTTTGGCATCAGTGACTGTCGTAGGCATTGCCTGGGTTTGGGCAGCCATAACTCTTTGATGCTATTTTTCTAGCTGATTCTGACCGCACGACTGCGTTCGCAACATTAGTATTTTGGTATGGTCCAATTTTCAGGCAAAACGGACGACACCCAGGTTTTGGGCTGTCGGGCGTCTGGCAGGGCTGACCGAGAAAACCCTCCCTACCAGAAAATTGGTCTAGGACTCTTTTCTGATTGGCTGGTTAGCTGAGTAACAAGTTCTACACTAGTGGGGAGGAGCTAGAACTTGGAGGGGTCTCCCATTGTTGCTTAATCTTCATTCCTAATGAGTCACTTTCAGTTTTCACCTGCTTTCTGGCGCTAACACTGGCGCTCGTGTTTCTGAGTAACAAACCCAGAGCTTCCAGACTTAGACTCTAGAGCAGCAGACTGAGGGGGAAGCAGACTTAAGCAACGAGCGTGGAAGCGCGCACGCTGCATGAACAATGCTGATGCCCAAACCTGCTGCCTAGGATTTCTAACTATCCTGATGTTTCCCAACACAATACAACATCGACCATCAGATAGACCTGAAGCCATGCAGCAGATCGAGAGTGAAAGGGACCTATCGAATGAGTGATCACGAGCTGACCGAACTCAAGAAGCTGTTGGATGGGATGCTCGGGCAGGGTTTCATGCGGCCCTCCATGTCACCCTACGCAACACTAGTACTTTTCATGAAAAATGAAGCAGGAGAGATGTGGATGTGCATGGATTAGAGAACGTTGAAGGACATCACCATGAAGCACCCCAATCCCCTCCCGTGAGCAGATGAACTTTTCGACCAACTCTGTGGGGCCCAAATTTTCAACAAAATCAACCTACCTAACTGCTAACATGAGATTCGTATTTTTGATATGGACGTCGAGAAGACAATATTTCACACTAGATATGGGCACTTCAAGTACATAGCTTTGATCCACAAATCCCCCCGCAATACTTATGGGGGCGATGAACAACATTTGTTGCCCATACGCTTTGTCTTCATGCACCTCGACAACATCCGGGTGTACAGCCGCACCCCAGAGGAGCACAATGGACATCTCAAAAAAGTTATCGAGGTTTTCCAAAGAGAAGTTTCTTTTTAAAATCTCGAAGTGAGACTTCGGTCGCCGTTCAATTGAGATTTTGGGCCACTTCATCGGCAGCGAACGGATCACATGGACACAAAAAAGGTGGAGGCGGTCACCGATTGGCCGACACCCACAAATGTTGAGGACGTCTAGGTATTTTTGGGCTTCTGCAACTACTATTGCCGATTCGTTATGGATTACGCCCGGGTGTCAGTGCCTCTCTCCGATCTCACCCAGAAATATACCGAGTGGAATTCGGGGGATAATAAAGAAGAAGCATTTAACTCTTTGCAAAATGCTCTGACCTTTGCGCCAGCCTTGCTTGTCAAATGAGACCCGTTCCTTGCGAGGCTATTCGCAAAGGGTTACGACGAGTTCGGCGGATATGGAAAAAACCGAGTTCTGGTTTGACAATGCCTACTGGTGACAACGATTTACTCGCCACGTCGTCCTCCCTCAAAATGAGGAGTTGTGATGAATGCTATTAGATAAACTCCACGACATCGGTCCGGGTGGACACTTCGACGAAGATAAGATGCTCAAGAATCTGGCAAAATACTACTGGCAAAAAAAGATACAGACCGACGTGGCGGCCTTCTGGAAATCGTGCAACACCTGTGAGAGACAAAATCCTCGTCGCACGCGGCCGCCTGGTCTACTCCGAACCCTACCTGTTCCAAAGGAACCAAGGGCGGACATCAGCATGGACTTTGTGGCAGGATTTTCCGCCACACCCGAGGGGTAAGACACCACCTTCATTGCGGTGGGCAGATTTTCTAAAATGTCACACTTCATCCCAACAACGACCATTGTGGACGCAGAAGGAACATCGTGGTTGTTTCTTCATCGGATTGTACGGCTGCATGAAGTGCCACGTACCATCATTAGTGACAAAGGCGACCGCTTCACCAGCCATTTTTGGCGATGATTGATGACACATTATTGCAGTTGGATCTAGCTATCGTTGACGCATCCTCAAACCGACGGGCAAACCGAGGAAACAAACCAAACGCTTTAACAACTTCTCCAAACTTCATGTAATCCACACAACACTGATTGGGTAGCAAAACTGCCGACCGCCAAACTCGCATACAGTTGTTGTTTGATCTATGCACTGCGTCACTGAATCATACAATGATCTCTCGGCTGGTGTACGTGTTCGTGCAGAAGACTGACTAGATGGATGCTGATGCCAACGGGGCACTTCTTTTTGAAGTGAACGTGTCGCCGTGAAGTCAAGCATGTGGTTCTCCGCCTCCTCGTACTTATGATACTGTACCCTCGCATGACCAGCTCCATCCGCAGCTATCCTTGGCTGTCACGTTATCAGTAGTTGTAGTTGGCTCTCAAAAGCAATGTAGTTGGCGCCTGAGTTGGCAGCCATAACTCCTCGTAGCTGTTTTTCTTGCTGATTCTCAATGCACAAATGCATTCGTAGCATGGTTATTTTGGTGTGGTCCAGTTTTTTAGCAAAGCGGACTACGCCTGGATTTTGGGCTGTCTGGTGTTTGGCAGGCCTCATGTAGGAAATGTTTTCCGGACAGGATTATGCTAGAATTTTCCTGGTTGGCTGATTTTCTGAGTGACAAGCCTCACAGAGCTGAGGTGAGGCTAGAACAAGGAGGGATCTCAGTTGGTTCCTCATTCTTCATTCCTAATCAGTCTTTGCTTCATTACAGCTGCTTTCTAGCCCTAACTCAAGTGCACGTACTTTTGAGTAACAAACCAGAGCCCTTAGGCTTAGACTCTAGTGTAGTAGACGAAGGGGGCAGACTAAGCAACGAGCATGGGTTCCCATATGCTACATCAACAATGCCACTTCCCAAACCTACGCATTAGTTAGTTTCTTTTTTATCAGGAGGCACCGTAGAGCAACATGCGCAGAAGAAACAACAGTGGCGTACATGTTCCTGACTACGCCAACGGACCACCCATATGCGCTAGTGCAGGGAAAATGCTGCCGGGTTTTTTTGGCAGCAGTGACGTGCCTAGTGGCGGTGTCAGAGTTTTTCCCACGACCACAGGGCCAGGGGAAATGCTGTTGGATTTTTTCCGGTAGCTCTGACTCCCATATTTGATGTAGGGAGGTGAGCGGCCAGCGCAGTGACGTCAGGCAACCTACTGGCAATGACGTACGTGGCGACTTCAACCAGAGGTGTGAGTGACCTGCAGCAGTAGTGACAGTGACAGCATCAGCGGTAGCAGTAGTAGTGGCAAAAAGAGCAGCAGCAACAGCAGAAGCCGCAGCGATAGCAAGGACGTTAGCAGCCTAAGCAATAGCAACAATGCCTAGTCACGACAATGTCATCGTCATACAAGATAGCTGTGCTGACCCGCCCACTGCAGACCCTAGAGCGGATCTACAGCACCAGGTCGATCATCCGTGCCAGATGCTTGCCGCAACCAGCATTAGCCAATCTGTCCTCCTCGAACAGTTTGGTCCTGCTCTCACTACGGCAGCATAGACAGCAGTAAAGCACTAGGTGCAGCAACACCAGACGACAGATGGTTACAAGCGTCCTAGGCGCTGGAGCAACCGGCCCCTCTGGGAGCAAGGAATTAAAGTCCCCTACTCATGCCCTTGTTGGAGATGAGCAATTCCCGTCTTGGGAACTGCTCTTTTGCATCTAGGCACAGGAGGAGGACACGTGGCCATACTACACTCTTACGCATGACAACACCATCCCGGGGCAGGCGCTTGAGGTAGGCCATGCCGTCCGCGCATTCATCCTCGTTGCTCCCGATGCTGACTACATTGTTCTGGAGCCTTTCCTTGGTGACACCACTGACGACACCAGCGTTGACCCTCGACGGGCTCAGGACACGCTGACACGGCTGTATCACACCTCCGGCCAGGTAGTTGTCAACCGCCTACTGAAGGAGTTCAGCTCCCTTCACACGAGGAATCTGAGTTCTTCACCACCTACTGGCACCGTACACAGGGTATCCTATGCCGCTCAAGGCAGCCATGCCTCCCCCACTTGCTGTCCTTGTCACCATCAAGAATGGTGCCACTCCTGAGTTTGTGGATGTTTTTGTCCATTTCTGGAGGAAAACATGGCAAAGAACGAGGAGGAGTCCTCCTACATTGGAGGACCCTCCTTCCTGCAACAGCTATAGCAGTTACTGTAGCAGCAATAGTAGTAGCTGCCACCGCTACAACAACAACAAGAATAGCAATAGCAGCAGCGGCAACAGTACTAGTAGTAGAAGTAGTAGCAGCAACAGCAGCAATAATAGTAGAAGTAACAGCAGTGATATCAGCAGCAGCAGCAACAACAGTAGCAGTTGCAGCAGCAGGAGGAGCAATCGTAATAGCAGCAGCAGAAGCAGTAGTAGCAATAGCACCAGTAGAAGTAGCAGTAGTAGTAGCAGCGCAACGGCAACAGTAGTAGCAGAAACAGCAAAAGGAACACCAACACCTTGTAGGCCCTGTCGTCGATCATGCTGACTTGACAAATCCACTTTTCACCTTCCACCAGCAGCTCGTAACGCTAACAGAGCAGCTAGTAGCACTACAGCTGCCGACATCGCCGGCGCAACAGCAGTCGCAGCAGCACCATCAGCAGCCGCTGCTGCAACAGTAGTAGCAGCCGTCATAGCAGCTGGAGTAACGTCAGCAAGCACAGTTTGTCCCACCCGGGTACGCGAGCCCTGCGATCTCCTATGCCATGCAGTACCTGGCGCAGCAACACACCCAATGCAAACAACAGACGCTGACGTCAGTCCTAGGCCCCACTTCGGGTGCCGGCCGCAGGCCAAAGGACTTCAAAACCCCGCCGTTGTCGCTTCAGGCTGGCGACCAGATTGGGAGCTGGGAGCTCAGCTTCCGCATCTGGGCACACGGTGAGGACTTGTGGCCTTACTTTGTCCTGCCCTTTGACTCCACCCAGGCCGACCAGGTCGGTGATGTCGGTCACGCTGTGCGTGCCCTCGCCCCTGTGGCCCCCCAGTCACACGCCTCGCCCTTGAGCCCTTCCTCGGCGACCTCACCATTGGCACACTCCTTGACCCAGCAGCAGCCTGGCACGTACTCACGCGCCATCATCACCTGTCCAGTGACGCTGAGACCAGCCGCCTGTTCAACTCCCTCCACATGGGGGAGAGCGAGACGGTCACCTCATAGTGGCAGCGTACAGAGGACCTCCTGCGCCGCCTTGGAGACGTCGCGCCACCCCCTCTCTCTGTGTTCCTCACCATCAAGCGCGGTGCCACCGACCCCTTCTTCGACATCTTCGTCCACTACTCCCAGAACAGCCTCGCTGCGATGGCTACCCAGGGAACCCTCGTGCCCTGGGTGTACAAGCTCTTCCTCCGCATCGAGGAAGCTTGTCAGGAGTCACACATCCATCACACGGAGTCCCTCGCCTTTCCTACCATCGCCTTAGTGGCTATTGCCATCCCAGCAATAGCAGCGTCTTCTAGCTACGTCTTCCTCCTCGGCTGGCAAGAAGAAAAAGCGGGGCAAGAATGGCAAGGGTCCTCAGAAACAATCTGCGGATCTGGCAACGTCAGCCTTGCCTGCCACAACTGTGGCCAGTCAGGACACGGGTGGTACATGTGTCCGCTCCCAACCGATGAGGCTCACGTCATTGCCACGATGCATCGCCAGCGTGAGCGCCGCCTTGCCACCGCTGCCGTGACCATCGCTGCTCCTGCCGCATCTGCGTCGCTCACGACGACCCAACCGCTGTCTCCTCCACAGTCATCCGCTTTCGCTCCTCCGTCCCCCGGCACCTTCCTTCCTCTTCTTGGACTCCGGCGTCGTCACACCGCAATCAGTCTACTCCATCGGACCCTCCACCCGCAAGTGTTAGTTGGAACAGTTCATCGCACTTCAGCTCGGCCTTCCTCGCCCTCCTCCCGAGGGAAGTATGAGTTACGTAGTCGCCAGTTCCTCACCACCCTGCATGACAGAGTCGGTGCTACGATCATATCATTTATCTCCGTCCATCCTGTCTTCTCCCTGCCTTGCCCTCTTGCTCCTCTTTGTGACGATGTCGCCTGGCTAGATGACTTGCACTCCTGGTTTGCACCTCCGTTCACTTTGTCAGCGTCGCTTGCCCATTGCCATGTGACTGCCAGCGACCTGGCCACACAGGTCCAGGATCCTTCAGAGACCTGGATCATCGACTTCGCGGCCACGCATCACATGACGGCCTTGCATGAGGCTTTCAATTTTCTTGGTCCCGTCACCGATGTCACCGGGGTTTGCACGGGTTCTGGTCAGGTGTTACCCGTTCATGGTATTGGCGCTGTTCGTTTACGTGGTCTAGCTGGTGCTGTCTTTGTGACTGATGTTCTCTTCATACCTGGCCTTGAGCTCAACCTCCTGTCTGTCAGTGCCCTTGATCGCATGAGCATGGAAGTCCTGCATTCGCATGGTGTGGGCACAGTGTCGTTGCGTCCGTCCGGTCGTGTCGTTTTGCATGCCATCGCTCGTGGCAACCTGTGGCACGTACTGTGCCTGTGCCCTCCTCGTCGGTCGATACTAGCCACATGCTTGTACCAGCACTATGTCTCTGCAGCACTCGCGTCTTTTGCATCGCCGCCTCTGTCACGTCCACTCTGTTGTTGATTGCATGCTTTGCACGTAGCCAGCTAAGGGACTTAACCCAGCCTCCTTTCCTCTGCCGTGTCCCACCGAGTGCATTGATTGCGCTAAAGGCAAGATGCACCGTTCCAGCTATCCCCTCTCTGCCTCTCGAGCAACTGCCCCACTCGACCTGGTTCACTCTGATGTCATGGGTCCCCTCCCGACACAGTCAGTTGGTGAGCATGGTTGTTACGTATTGACACTTAAGGACAACTATTCTTGCTACCGCTAGGTCTTTTACCTTTGTCAGAAGAGCGACATTGCTCCCACCATTTGGGAATGGCTTGTCCATGCTGAACGAGAGTGTGGTCGCCCTCTCTGCCGCTTTTGCAGTGATTGCAGTGGTGAGTTTTTCAGGGGGACCACCCTCTTCCTTGCCTCCCTTGGTGTCCATCATGAGACGTCGACACCTTACACACCAGCCCAAAACGGCATTTGTGAGCGATGGAACCGCACCATGGCCGACGTTGTCCACACCATGCGGGTAGAATCTGGTATCTCTTTCGACTTCTACTTTGAGGCCATGGCCTACATGATGTGTGTCTAGAACCGGATTCCCCATGGACCCATTCCTCCTCAGTCCACCCCATACCAACACTCGTGTGGAGAACGCGCCGACTTGCGTCCGGCGCGGGTCTGGGGTTGCGTTGCCATCGTGTGGCTGCCTGCCCCACACCAAGGTGGCAAGCTTGAGCCTCGCGGTCGACCGTGCACCTTCCTTGGCGTCTTGCGTCAGTCAAAGGCATGGCGTTTCTGGGATCCCACCCGACACTGCCTCGTCAAGTCCCACAATGCCCTCTGCTTTGAGGACCTGTTTCTCTGTGACCTCGTTTGCTCTGGCACGTCGATGTTCCTTTCGTCACATGGGGGAGTGGTAGGTCCGTCCTCTGTCCGGCCGCATCCGGGCGTTCCATCGTTTGCGCCCCCAGATCCGTCTTCACCGGCTGCCCTATCTGTGTCCGACAGCCCCTCAGAGCCGGTTGCCCCATCTGTTTCCGAAAGCCCCTCAGGGCTGGCTCATTCATGCTAGCTAGCCCCTCAGGGCTGGCTGCCCCGGTTGTGTCCATCAGCCCCTCAGGGCCGGGTGCCCCATCTGCGTCTGGCAGCCTCTCAGGGCCGGCTACCCCATCTACGTCCTATAGCCCCTCAAGCCGGCTGTCCCATTTGTGTCCGACAGCCCCTCACGGTCCGTTGCCTTGTCCGTGTCTGTCAGCCCCTTAAGGCCAGCTGCCTTGTCCGCGTCTAACAGCCCCTCAGGGCTGGCCGCCCCGTCCGTGTCTGCCAGCCTCTCAGGGCCGGCTGCCCTGTCTGTGTCCGCCAGCCCCTCAAGGCCGGCAGCCACTACGTATGGAAGTTCTTTGTCCTTTCTAGTCGATACATAGAATTCGAAAACCAATGTCTCTCCCTCTGACCATTTGTGACTCGTGTCATGAGTTCTCAATGTTGACCACACCTAGTGGACTTCTTCGCTCATAGTCAGTGACATATGCATCCTTTGGTTGGTCATCGTGCACGCTAGCCACACCGCGCCACTTCTTGTTGAAGGTCTTTGTATTTTCTAGTTGATAAGTAGTGTTTCCAGCCCATTGTTTCCCCCTCTGACAATTTGTGACTCGTGTTATGAGTTTTCAACGTTGACCACATGCTGTGAAATTCGTTTAGTCATGGTTAGTGACATATGCCTAATTTGGTTTGTCACTATACATGGTTACCACGCCGTGTCACTAGGTATTGAATGTTGTGCTTTCTAGTTGATAGCTAGTCTTCCCAACCCATTGTTACCCCATCTGACTATCTATGACTCGTGTTGTGATTTATCAGCATTGACCACATGAAGTGAAATTCTTTGGTCATGGTCAGTGACACATGCATACTTTAGTTGCTCACTGTGTATTGTAGCCACACTGTGCCACTACATATTGAAGGTATTTGTTCTTCCTGGTCGATAACTAGTATTCACAAACCATTATCTGCCACTCTGACCATTTGTGAATCGTGTTATGAGTTGTCGAAGTTTACCACACAGTGACATTCTTTGGTCATGGTCAGTGACATATGCCTACTTGGGTTGGTCATCGTGCATGGTATCCACACCGTGCCATGACTTGTTTAACGTCCTTGTGCTTGCTAGTTGATACCTGGTGTTCCCAAACCATTGTTTCACCCTCTGACCATTTGTGACTCGTGTTATGAGTTGTCAACGTTGACCACACACTGCGGATTTGTTTAGTCAAAGGCAGTACATATGCCTAATATGGTCGGTTGTTGTGCATGGTAGCTACACCGTGCTATTACTGATTGAAGGTCTTTGTACGAGCTAGTTGTGAAATGATATTCCCAGACCATTGTTTCCCCCTCTGACTGTTTGTGACTCGTGTTATGGTTGGTGAACGTTGACCACCCATATTGAAATTCTTTCGTCATGGTCAGTGACATATGGCTAGTTTGGTTGTTTGGTTTGCATAGTAGCCACACGGTGCCAGTACGTATTGAAGTTCTTTGTCCTTTCTAGTCGATACATAGGGTTCCCAAACCATTGTCTATCCTTTTGACCATTTGTGACTCGTATAATGAGTTGTCAATGTTGACCACAAATAGTGGAGTTCTTCGGTCATAGTCAGTGACGTATGCATTCTTTGGATTGTCACTGTACATGCTAGCCACACCATGCCACTACTTGATGAAGGTCTTTGTACTTGATAGTTTATAACTAGTATTGCCAATCCATTATTTCCCCCTCTAACCATTTGCGACTCGTGTTATGAGTTTTCAACGTTGACCACACACTGTGAAATTCCTTTGGTCATAGTTAGTGACATATGGCTATTTTGCTTTGTCACTGTACATGGTTACCACGTCGTGTCACTATGTGTTGAAGGTTTTTGTGCATTCTAGTTGATAGCTAGTGTTCCCAAACCATTGTTACCCCCCTGTGATTATCTGTGACTCGTGTTGTGAGTTGTGAACGTTGACCACATGAAGTGAAATTCGTTGGTCATGGTCATTGACAAATGCATACTTTGGTTGGTCACTGTGCATGGTAGCCACGCTGTGCCACTACATATTGAAGGTGTTTGTACTTGCTAGTTGATAACTAGTATTCACAAACCATTTTCTTCCACTCTTACCATTTGTGACTCGTGTTATGTGTTGTCAAAGTTTACCACACATAGTGACATTCTTTGGTCATGGTCAGTGACATATGCTTACTTTGGTTGGTCATGGTGCATGGTATCCACACCGTGCCGCAACGTATTGACTGTCCTTGTGCTTTCTATTTGATACCTGGTGATCCCAAACCATTGTTTCCCCTCAGACCTTTTGTGACTCGTATTGTGAGTTGTCAACGTTGACCACACACTGTGGATTTCTTTGGTCAAAGGCAGAACATATGCCTACTTTGGTCAGTCACTGTGCATGGTAGCCACACCGTGCTACTACTGATTGAAGGTTGTTGTACTTGCTAGTTGAAAACTGATATTCCCAGACCATTGTTTCCCACTCAGCCCGCTTGTGACTCGTGTTATGGTTGGTGAACGCTGACCATCCATATTGAACTTCTTTGGCCATGGTCAGTGACATATGCCTAGTTTGGTTGTTTGGTGTGCATATTAGCCACACCGTGCCACTACATATTGAAGTTCTTTGTCTTTTCTAGTCGATACATAGGGTCCAAATCATTGTCTCTCCCTATGACCATTTGCGACTCGTGTTATGAGTTGTCAGTGCTGACCACACACAATGCACTTATTCGGTCATAGTAAGAGATGTATGCATCCTTGGGTCGGTCACTGTGCACGCTAGCCACACCGTGCTACTACTCGTTGAAGGTCTTTGTACTTGCTAGTTGATAACTAGTGTTCCCAGCCCATTGTTTTCCCCTCTGACCAGTTGTGACTCGTGTTAAGAGTTTTCAACGTTGACCACACATTGTGAAATTCTTTTGGTCATGGTTAGTGACACATGCCTACTTTGGTTTGTCACTATACACGGTTACTCCGCTGTGTCACTAGGTATTGAAGGTTGTTGTGCTTTCTAGTTGATAGCTAGTCTTGCCAACCCATTGTTACCCCATCTAACTATCTTTGACTTGTGTTGTGATTTGTCAGCATTGATCACATGAAGTGAAATTCTTTGGTCATGGTCAGTGACATATGCATACTTTGGTTGCTCACTGTGCATTGTAGGCACACTGTGCCACTACATATTGAAGGTATTTGTTCTTGCTAGTCAATAACTAGTATTCACAAACCTTTACCTTCCACTCTGACCATTTGTGAATCGTGTTATGAGTTGTCAAAGTTTACCACACATAGTGACATTCTTTGGTCAAGGTCAGTGACATATGCCTACTTTGGTTGGTCATAGTGCATGGTATCCATACCGTGCCATGACTTATTCAACGTTCTTGGCTTGCTAGTTGATACCTGGTGTTCCCAAACCATTGTTTCACCCTCTGACAATTTGTGACTCGTATTATGAGTTGTCAACGTTGACCACACACTGCGGATTTGTTTAGTCAAAGGCAGTACATATGCCTAATTTGGTCCGTCATCGTGCATGGTAGCCACACCGTGCTACTACTGATTGAAAGTCATTGTACTTGCTAGTTGAGAACTGATGTTCCCAGACCATTGTTTCCCCTTCTGACCGTCTGTGACTCATGTTATGGTTGGTGAACTTTGACGAGCCATATTGAAATTCTTTGGTTATGATCAGTGACATGTGTGTAGTTTGGTTGTTTGGTGTGCATAGTAGCCAAACCGTGCCACTACGTATCGAAGTTCTTTGTCCTTTACAGTCAATACATAGGGATCTTAAACCATTGTCTCTCCTTCTGACCACACATAGTGGATTTCTTTGGTCACAGTCAGTGACGTATGCATCCTTTGATTTGTCACTGTGCACGCTAGCCACACTGTGCTACTACTTGTTGAAGGTCATTGTACTTGTTAGTTGATAACTAGTATTCCCAATCCATTGTTTCCCCCTCTGACCATTTGTGACTCATGTTATGAGTTTTCAACGTTGACCACAAACTGTGAGCTCCTTTTGGTCATGGTTAGTGACATATGCCTACTTTGCTTTGTCACTGTACATGGTTACCACGCTGTGTCACTACGTATTGAACGTCTTTGTGCTTTCTAGTTGATAGATAGTCTTCCCAAACCATTGTTACCCCCTCTGACTATATGTGACTCGTGTTTTGAGTTGTCAACATTGACCACATGAAGTGAAATTCGTTGGTCATGGTCAGTGACATATGCATACTTTGGTTGGTCATTGTGCATGGTACCCACACTATGCCACTACATATTGAAGGTATTTGTACTTGCTAGTTGATAACTAGTATTAAAAAACCATTATCTTCTACTCTGACCACTTGTGACTCGTGTTATGAGTTGTCAAAGTTCACCACACGTAGTGACATTCTTTTGTCATGGTCAGTGACATATGCCTACTTTGATTGGTCATCGTGTATGGTATCCACACCGTGCCACAACGTATTCAAGGTCCTTGTACTTTCTAGTTGATACCTGGTGTTCCCAAATCATTGTTTCCCCCTTTGACCATTTGTGACTCGTGTTATGGTTGGTGAACGTTGACCACCCATGTTGAAATTCTTTGGTCATGGTCAGTGACATATGCCTAGTTTGGTTGTTTGGTGTGCATAGTAGCCACACCATGCCACTACATATTGAAATTACTTTTCCTTTCTATTCAATACATAGGGTTCCCAAACCAGTGTCTCTCCCTCTGACCATTTGTGACTCGTGTTATGAGTTGTCAATGTTGACCACACATAGTGGAATTCTTCGGTCATAGTCAGTAACGTATGCATCCTTTGATTGGTCACTGTGCACGCTAGCTATACCGTGCCACTACTTGTTGAATGTCTTTGTACTTGCTAGTTGATAACTAGTGTTCCCAACCCATTGTTTCCCCCTCTGACCATTTGTGACTCGTGTTATGAGTTTTTAACGTTGACCACACACTTTGAAATCATTTTGGTCATGATTAGTGACATATGTCTTCTTTGGTTTGTCACTGCACATGGTTACCACGCCGTGTCACTACGTATTGAAGGTCTATGTGCTTTTTAGTTGATAGCTAGTCTTCCCAAACCATTGTTACCCCCCTTTCACTATCTGTGACTCGTGTTGTGAGTTGTCAACGTTGACCACATGAAGTGAAATTCTTTGGTCATGGTCAGTGACATATGCATGGTTTGGTTGGTCACTGTGCATTGTAGCCACAATATGCCACTACATGTTGAAGGTATTTGTACTTGCTGGTTGATAAGGAGTATTCACAAACCATTATATTTCACTCTGACCATTTGTGACTCGTGTTATGAGTTGTCAGAGTTTACCAAACATAGTGTCATTATTTTGTAATGGTCAATGACATATGCGTTCTTTGGTTGGTCATTGTGCACGGTATCCACACCATGCCATAATTTATTGAAGGTCCTTGATACATGGTGTTCCAGGCTATAGTTCTCCCCTCTGACCATTTGTGACTCGTATTATGAGTTGTCATCGTTGACCAAACACAGCGGATTTATTTGGTCAAAG
Organism: Penium margaritaceum; assembly: GCA_023375785.1. Classification (NCBI taxonomy): domain Eukaryota; kingdom Viridiplantae; phylum Streptophyta; class Zygnematophyceae; order Desmidiales; family Peniaceae; genus Penium; species Penium margaritaceum. Next base: position 39,900 of record SZWC01004562.1, read on the forward strand.
GCAGTACATATGCCTGCATTGGTCGGTCATTGTGCATGGTAGCCACACCGGGATACATCTGATTGAAGGTCGTTGTACTTGCTAGTTGAGAACTGATATTCCCAGACCATTGTTTCCCCCTCTGACCATTGGTGACTCGTGTTATGGTTGGTGGACGTTGACCACCCATATTGAAATTCTTTGGTAATGGCCACTGACATATGTCTAGTTTGGTTGTTTGGTGTGCATAGTAGCCACACCGCGCCACTACGTATTGAAGTTCTTTTTCCTTTCTAGTCAATACATAGGGTTCCCAAACTGTTGTCTCTCCCTCTAACCATTTGTGACTCGTGTTATGAGTTGTCAATGTTGACCACACATAGGGGACTTCTTCGATCATAGTCAGTGACGTATGCATCCTTTGGTTGGTCACTGTGCACGCAAGCCACACCCTGCTATTACTTGTTGAAGGTCTTTGTACTTGCTAGTTGATAACTAGTGTTTCCAATGCATCATTTCCCCTTTTGACCATTTGTGACTCGTCTTATGGGATTTCAACATTGACCACACACTGTGAAATTCTTTTGGTCATGGTTAGTGACATATGCCTACTTTGGGTTGTCACTGTACATTGTTAACATGCCGTGTCACTACGTATTGAAGGTCTTTGTGCTTTCTAGTTGATAGCTATTCTTCCCAAACAATTGTTATCCCCTCTATCTGTGACTTGTTTTGTGAGTTGTCAACATTGACCACATGAAGTGAAATTCTTTGGTCATAGTCAGTGACATATGCATACTTTGGTTGGTCACTGTGCATAGTAGGCACACCGTGCCACTACTTATTGAAGGTGTTTGTCCGTTCTAGTCGATACATAGGGTTCCTAAACCTTTTTCTATCCGTCTAACCATTTGTGACTCGTGTTATGAGTTGTTAATGTTGACCACACAAAGTGGACTTCTTCGGTCATAGTCAGTGACGTATGCATCCTTTGGTTGGTCATTGTGCACACTAGCTACACCGTGCCACTACTTATTGAAAGTCTTTTTACTTGCTAGTTGATGACTAGTGTTCTCAACCCATTGTTTCCCCCTCTAACCATTTGTGACTCGTGTTATGGTTTGTGAACATTGATCGCCCATATTGAAATTCTTTGGTCATGGTCAGTGACATATGCCTAGTTTGGTTTGTCACTGTACATGGTTACCACGCCGTGTCACTCCGTGTCTCTGTGCTTTCTAGTTGATAGCTAGTCTTCCCAAACCATTGTTACCCCTCTGACTAACTGTGTCTCGTGTTGTGATTTGTCAACATTGACCACATGAAGTGAAATTCTTTGGTCATGGTCAGTGACATATACATACTTTGGTTGGTCACAAGTCATTCTAGCCACAGAGTGCCACTACATATTGAAGGTATTTGTACTTGCTAGTCGATAACTAGTATTCACAAACCATTCTCTTCCACTCTGACCATTTGTGACTCGTGTTATGAGTTGTCAAAGTTTACCACACATGGTGACATTCTATGGTCATGGTCAGTGACAAATGCCTATTTTGGTTGGTCATTGTGCATGGTATCCACACCGTGCCATAACGTATTGAAGGTTCGTGTGATTGCTAGTTGATACCTCGTGTTCCCAAACCATTTGTCCCCCCTCTGACAATTTGTGGCTTGTATTATGAGTTGTCAACGTTGACCACACACAGCGGATTGTTTTGGTCAAGGGCAGTACATATGCCTACTTTGGTCGGTCCTTGTGCATGGTAGCCACACCGTGCTACTACTCATTGAATGTCGTTGTACTTGCTAGTTGAGAACTGATATTCCCAGACCATTGTTTCCCCCTATGACCGTTTGTGACTCGTAGTATGGTTGGTGAACGTTGACCACCCATATTGAAATGTTTTGGTCATAGTCAGTGACATATGCCTAGGTTGGTTGTTTGGTGTACATAGTAGCCACACCGTGCCACTAGGTATTGAATTTCTTTGTCCTTTCTAGTCAATACATAGGGTTCCCAAACCATTGTCTCTCCCTCTGACCATTTGTGACTCGTGTTATGAGTTGTCAATGATGACCACACATAGTGGAATTCTTCGGTCATAGTCTGTGACGTAAGCATCCTTTGGTTGGTCACTGTCCGTGCTAGCCACACCGTGCCACTACCTGTTGCAGGTCTTTGTACTTGCCAGTTGATATCTCGTGTTCCCAGCCCATTGTATCCCCCTCTGACAATTAATGATTGGTGTTATGAGTTATCAACGTTGAACGCACACTATGAAATTCTTTTGGTCATGGTTAGTGACACATGCCTAGTTTGGTTTTTCAGTGTACATGGTTACCGCGCCGTGTCACTACGTATTGAAGCTAGTCTTTCCAAACCATTCTTACCCCATCCGACTATGTGTGACTTGTGTTGTGAGTTGTGAATATTGACCACATGAAGTGAAATTCTTTGGTCATGGTCAGTGACATATGCATACTTTGGTTGGTCACTGTGCACTGTAGCTACACTGTGCCACTACATATTGAAGGTATTTGTACTTGCTAGAAGATAACTAGTATTCAGAAACCATTATTTTCCACTCTGACCATTTGTGACCTGTGTTATGAGCTGTGAAAGTTTACCACACATAGTGAAATCATTTGGGCATGGTCAGTGACATATGCATACTTTGGTTGGTCATCGTGCATGGTATCCATACCGTGCCACAACGTATTGAAGGTCCTTGTGCTTGCTAGTTGATACCTGGTGTCCCCAAACCGTTTTTTCCCCTCTGACCATTTGTGACTCGTACTATGAGTTGTCAATGTTGACCACACACACTGGATTTCTTTGGTCAAAGGCAGTACAAATGCCTACTTTGGTCGGTCATTGTGCATGGTAACCACACTGTGCTACTACTGATTAAAAGTCGTTGTACTTGCTAGTTGAGAACTGATATTCCCAAACCATTGTTTCCCCCTCTGACCGTTTGTGAATCGTGTTATGGTTTGTGAATGTTGACCACCCATATTGAAATTCTTTGGTCATGATCAGTGACATATACCTAGTTTGGTTGTTTTGTGTGCATAGTAACCACACCGTGCAACTACGTATTGAAGTTATTTGTCCTTTCAAGTGAATACATAGGGTTCCCACACCATTGTCTTTCCCTCTGACCATTTGTGACTCATGTTATGAGCTGTCAATGTTGACCACACATAGTGGACTTCTTCGGTCATAGTGAGTGACGTATGCATCCTTTGATTGGTCACTGTGCACGCCAACCACAACGTGCTAATACTTGTTGAAGGTCTTTGTACTTGCTAGTTGATAACTAGTGTTCCCAACCCATTGTTTCCCCCCCTGACCATTTGTGACTAGTTTAATGAGTTTACAACGTTGACCACACATTGTGAAATTCGTTTGGTCATGGTCGGTGACATATGCCTAATTTGGTTGGTCATTGTACATGGTTACCATGCCGTATTTCTATGTATTGAAGGTCTTTGTGCTTTCTAGTTGAAAGCCAGTGTTCCCAAACCGTTGTTACCTCCTCTGACTATCTGTGACTCGTGTTGTGAGTTGTGAGCATTGACCACATGAAGTGAAATCATTTGGTCATGGTCAGTGCCATATGCATACTTTGGTTGGTCACTGTGCATCGTAGCCACACTGTGCCAGTACATATGGACGGCATTTGTACTTGCTAGTCCATAACTAGTATTCACAAACAATTTTTTTCCACTCTCGTTTGTGACTCTGTTATGGTTGGTGAACGTTGACCACCCATATTGAAATTCTTTGGTCATGGTCAGTGACATATGCCAAGTTTGGTTGTTTGGTGTGCACAGTAGCGACACCATGCCACTACGTATTGAAGTTATTTGTCCATTCTCGTCAACACATAGGGTTCCCAAAGCATAGTCTCTCCCTCTGACCATTTGTGACTAGTTTTATGAGTTGTCAATGTTGACCACACATAATGGACTTCTTTGGTCATAGTCTGTGACGTATGCATCATTTGGTTGGTCACTGTGCACGATAGCCACACTGTGCCACTACTTGTTGAAGCTCTTTGTATTTTCTAGTTGATAACTAGTAGTCCCAATCCATTGTTTTTCCATCTGACCATTTTTGACTCGTGTTACGAGTTTTCAACGTTGACCACACACTATGAAATTCTCTTGGTCATGGTCGGTGACAGATGCATACTTCGGTTGGTCACTGTACATATGTCCACGCCATGTCACTGAGTATTGAAGGTCTTTGTGCTTTCTAATTGATAGCTAGGGTTCCCAAAATATTGTTAACCCCTCTAACAATCTGTGACTCGTGTTGTGGGTTGTCAATGTTGACCACATTAAGTGAGATTCTTTGGTCATGGTCAGTGACATATACATACTTTGGTTGGTCAGTGTGCATTGTAGCCATGATGGGCAACTACATGTTGAAGGTATTTGTATTTGCTAGTAGATAACTAGTATTCACAAACCATTATCTTCCACTCTGACCATTTGTGATTCGTGTTATGAGTTGTCGAGGTTTACCATACATAGTGACATTCTTTGGTCATGGTCAGTGACATATGCCTACTTTGGTTGGTCATCGTGCATGGTATCCACACCGTCCCACAACTTATTGAAGGTCCTTGTGCTTGCTAGTTGATAACTGGTGTTCCCAAGCCATTGTTTCGCCCTCTCACCATTTGTGACTCGTATTATGAGTTGTCAATGTTGACCACACGCAACGGATTGCTTCGGTCAAACGCAGTACATATGCCTACTTTGGTCGGTCATTGTGCATGGTAGCCACACCGTGCTACTACTGATTGAAGGTCGTTGTACTTGCAAGTTGAGAACTGACATGCCCAGACCATTGTTTCCCCGTCTGACTGTTTGTGACTCGTGTTATGGTTGGTGAACGTTGACCACCCATATTGAAATTCTTTGGTCATGGTCAGTGACATATGCCTAGTTTGGCTGTTTGGTGTGCATAGTAGCCACACCGTGCCACTACGTATTGAAGTTCCTTGTCCTTTCTAGTCAATACATAGGGTTCCGACACCATTGTCTTTCCCTCTGACCATTTGTGATTCGTGTAATGAGTTGTCAATGTTGACAACACACAGTGGACTTCTTCGGTCATAGTGAGTGATGTATGCATCATTTGATTGATCACTTTGCACACTAAACACACCGTGCCACTACTTGTTGAAGGTCTTTGTACTTGCTAGTTAATAACTAGTGTTCCCAACCCATTGCTCCTTCCTTTGACTATTTGTGATCAGTGTTATGAGTTTTCAACGTTGACCACACACTGTGAAGTTATTTTAGTCATGGTTGGTGACACATGCCTACTTTGGTTGGTTATTGTACATGGTTACCATGTCGTGTCACTACGTATTGAAGGTCTTTGTGCTTTCTACTGGATAGCTAGTGTTCCCAAACCGTTGTTACCCCCTCTCAGTGTCTGTGACTCATGTTCTGAGTTGTCAACATCGACCACATCAAGTGAAAGTTTTTGGTCATGGTAAGTGACATATGCATACTATGGTTGGTCACTGTGCATTGTAGCCACATTGTGCCACTACATATGGAAGGTATTTGTACTTGCTAGGCAATAACTAGTATTCAGAAACCCTTACCTTCCACTCTGACCTTTTGTGACTTGAGTTATGAGTTGTGAAAGTGTACCACACATAGCGACATTCTTTGGTCATGGTCTATGACATATGGCTACTTTGGCTGGTCATCGTGCATGGTATCGACACCGTGCTTTAACTTATTGAAGGTGCTTGTGCTTGCTAGTTGATGCCCGGTGTTTCCAAACCATTGTTTCCCCCTCTGACCATTTGTGACTTGTGTTATGAGTTGTCAACGTTGACCAAACACAACGAATTTCTTTGGTCAAAGACAGTACATATGCCTACTTTGGTCAGTCATTGTGCATGGTAGCCACACCGTGCTACTACTGATTGAAGGTCGTTGTACTTGCTAGTTGAAAACTTATATTCCCAAACCATTGTTTCCCTCTCTGACCATTTGTGACTCGTGTTATGGTTGGTGAACGTTGACCACCCATATTGAAATTCTTTGGTCATGATCAGTGACATATACCTAGTTTGATTGTTTGGTGTGCATAGTAGCCACACCGTGCCACTACGTATTGAAGATCTTTGTCCTTTCTTGTTGATACACAGGGTTCCCAAACCATTGTTGCTCCATCTGACCATTTGTGACTCGTGTTATGAGTTGTCAATGTTGACCACACATAGTGGACTTCTTCAGTCATAGTCAGCGACGTATGCATCCTTTGATTGGTCACTGTGCACACTAGCCACACCTTGCCACTACTTGTTGAAGGTCTTTGTACTTGCTATTTGATAACTAGTGTTGCAAACCTATTGTTCCCCTCTTTGACCATTTGTGACTAGTGTTATGAGTTTACAACGTTCACCACACACTGTGAAATTCTTCCGGTCATGGTTGCTGACGTATGCCTACTTTGGTTTGTCATTGTACATGGTTACCGTACCATGTCACTACGTATTGAAGATCTGTCTGCTTTCTACTTGATAGCTAGTGTTCCCAAACCATTGTTACCCCCTCTGACTTTCAGTGACTTGTGTTGTGAGTTGGCAACATTGACCTTATCAAGTGAAATTCTTTGGTCATGGTCAGTGACATATGCATACTTTGGTTGGTCATTGTGCATTGTAGCCACACTGTGCCACTACATATGGAAGGTATTTGTACTCTGCTAGTTGATAACTAGTATTCACAAACCATTATCTTCCACTCTGACGATTTGTGACTCGTGTTATGAGTTGTCAAACTTTACCACACATAGTGACATTCTTTGGTCATGGTCTGTGAAAAATGCCTACTTTGGTTGGTCATCGTGCATGGTATCCACACCGTACCACAACTTATTGAAGGGGCTTTTGCTTGCTGATTGATACCCGGTGCCTCAAACCATTGCTTCCCCCCTCTGACCATTTGTGACTTGTGTTATGACTTGTCAACGTTGACCACACACAGCGGATTTCTTTGGTCAAAGGCAGTACATATGCCTACTTTGGTCGGTCATTGTGCATGGTAGCCACACCGTGCTACTACTGATTGAAGGTCGTTGTACTTTTTAGTTGAGAACTTGTATTCCCAGACCATTGTTTCCCCATCTAACTGTTTGTGACTCGTGTTATGGTTGGTGAACGTTGACCACCCATATTGAACTTATTTGGTCATGGTTAGTGACATATGCCTACTTTGGTTGTTTAGTGTGCATAGTAACCACACCGTGCTACTACGTATTGAACTTCTTTGTCCTTTCCAGTCAATACATAGGGTTCCCACAGCATTGTCTCTCCCTCTGATCATTTGTGACTCGTGTTATGAGTTGTCAATGTTGAGCACACATGGTGGACTTCTTCGGTCATAGCCAGTGACGTATGCATCCTTTGGTTGGTCACCGTGTACGCTAGCCACACCGTACCACTACTTGCTGAAGGTCTTTGGACTTGCTAGTTGATAAATAGCGTTCCCAACCCATTGTTTCTGCCTCTGACCATTGGTGACTCGTGTTATGAGTTGTCAACATTGACCACACACTGTGAAATTGTTTTGGTCATCGTTGGTGACATATGCCTACTTTGGTTGGTCATTGTACATGGTTATGACCCCGTGTCACTACCTATTGAAAGTATTTTTGCTTTCTAGTTGATAGATAGTGTTCCAAAACCATTGTTACCCCCTGTGACTATCTTTGACTTGTGTTGTGAGTTGTTAACGCTGACCACACGAAGTGAAATTCTTTGGTCATGGTCAGTGACATATGCATACTTTGGTTGGTCACTGTGCATTGTAGCCACACTGTGCCACTACATATTGACGGTATATGTACTTGCTAATCGAAAACTAAGTATTCACAAACCATTATCTTCCACTCTGACCATTTGTGACTCCTGTTATGAGTTGTCAAGGTTTACCACGCATAGTGACATTCCTTGGTCATTGTCAGTTACATATGCCTACTTTGGTAGGTCATCGTGCATGGTATCCATTCTGTGCCACAACGTATTGAAGGTACTTGTGCTTGCTAGTTGATACCTTGTATTCCCAAACCATGCTTTCCCCCTCTGACCATTTGTGACTCGTATAATGAGTTGTCAACGTTGACCACACACAGCGGATTTCCTTGATCAAAGACAGTACATATGCCTACTTTGGTCGGTCATTGTGCATGGTAGCCACAGCGTGCTACGACTGATTGAAGGTCGTTGTACTTGCTAGTTCATAACTGATATTCCCAGACCGTTGTTTCCCCCTTTGACCGCTTGTGACTCGTGTTCTGGTTGGTGAACGTTGACCACCCATATTGAAATGCTTTAGTCATGGTCAGTGACATGCCTAGTTTGGCTGTTTGGTGTGCATAGTAGCCACACCGTGCCGCTATGTATTGAATTTCTTTGTCCTTTCTAGTCAATACATAGGGTTCCCACACCATTGTCTCTCCCTCTGACCATTTGTGACTCGTGTTATGAGTTGTCAATGGTGACCACACATAGTGGACTTATTTGGTCACAGTCAGTGATGTTTGCAGCCTTTGGTTAGTCAATGTGCACGCCAGCCACACCGTGCCACTACTTGTTGAAGGTATTTGTACTTGCTAGTTGATAACTTGTGTTCCCAACCCATTGTTTCCCCCTCTGACCATTTGTGACTCATGTTATGAGCTTTCAACGTTGACCACACACTGTGAAATTCTTTTGGTCATGGTTAGTGACATATGCCTACTTTGGTTTGTCACTATACAAGGTTACCACACGGAGTCACTATGTATTGAAGGTCTGTGTGCTTTCTAGTTGATAGCTAGTCTTCCCAACCCATTTTTATCCCCTCTAGCTATCTGTGACTGGTGTTGTGAGCTGTCAATATTGACAACATGAAGTGAAATTCTCTGGTCATGTTCAGTGACATATGCATACTTTGGTTGGTCACTTTGCATGATAGCCACACTCTGCCACTACGTATGGAAAGTATTTGTACTTGCTAGTCGATAACTAGTATGCCCAAACCATTATCTTGCACTATGGCCATTTGTGACTCGTGTTATGAGTTTTCAAAGTTTACCACGCATAGTGACATTCTTTGGTCATGGTCAATGACATATGCCTACTTTGGTTGGTCATCGTGCATGGTATCCACACCGTGCGACAACTTATTGAAGGTCCTTGTGCTTGCTAGTTTATACCTGGTTCTCCCCAACCATTGTTTCCCCCTCTAACCATTTGTGACTCGTGTTATGAGTTGTCAACGTTGACCACACACAGCGGATTTCTTTGGTCAAAGGCAGTACATATGCCCCCTTTGGTCGGTCGTTGTTCATGGTTGCCACACCGTGCTACTACTGATTGACGGTTGGTGCACTTGCTAGTTGATAACTGATATTCCTGGACCATTGTTTCCCCCTCTGACTGTTTGTAACTCCTCTTATGGTTAGTGAACGTTGACCACCCATATTGAAATTATTTGGTCATGGTGAGTGACACATGCCTAGTTTGGTTGTTTCTTGTGTATAGTAGCCACACCGTGCCAACACGTATTGAAGTTCTTCGTCCTTTCTAGTCAATACATAGGGTTCTCAAACCATTATCTCTCCCTCTGACCATTAGTGACTCGTGTTATGAGTTGTCAAGGTTCACCACACATAGTGGACTTCTTCGGCCATAGTCAGTGACGTATGCACTCTTTGGTTGGTCACTGTGCACGCTAGCCACAGCGTGCCACTACTTGTTGAATGTCTTTGTACTTGCTAGCTGATAAGTAGTATTCCCAACCCTTTGTTTCCCCCTCTGACCATTTCTGACTCTTGTTATGAGTTTTCAACGTTGAGCACCCATATTGAAATACATTGGTCATGGTCCGTGACATATGCCTAGTTTGGTTTGTCACTGTACATGGTTACCACGCCGTGTCACTACGTATTGAAGGTCTTTGTGCTTTTTAGTTGATAACTAGTCTTCCCAAACTATTGTTACCCCCCTCTGACTATCTATGACTCGTGTTGTGAGTTGTCAACGTTGACCACATGAAGTGAAATTCTTTGGTTATGGTCAGTGACATATGCATACTTTGGTTGGTCATTGTGCGTGGTAGCCACACTGTGCCACTACATATTGAAGGTTTTTGTACTTGCTAGTCGATAACTAGTATTCACAAACCATTATCTTCCACTCTCACCATTTGTGACTCGTGTTATGAGTTGTCAAAGTTCACCACACATAGTGACATTCTTTGGTCATGGTCAGTGACATATGCCTGCTTTGGTTGGTCATTATGCATGGTATCCACACCGTGCCAAAACGTATTGAAGGCCCTTGCAAATTATGGTTTATACCTGGTGTTCTCAAACCATTGTTTCCCCCTCTGACCTTTTGTGACCCATGTTATGAGTTGTCAACGTTGACCACACACAGCAGATTTCTTTGGTCAGAGGCAGTACATATGCCTACTTTGGTCAGTCATTGTGCATGGTAGCCACACCGTGCTACTACTGACTAGAGGTCGTTGTACTTGCTAGTTGAGAACTGATATTCCCAGACCATTGTTCCCCCCTTTGACCGTTTGTGACTCGTGTTATGGTTGGTGAACGTTGACCACCCATATTGAAATTCTTTGGTCATGATTAGTGACATATACCTAGTTTGATTGTTTGGTGTGCATAGTAGCCACACCGTGCCACTACGTATTGAAGTTATTTGTCCTTTCAAGTCAAAACATAGGGTTCCCACACCATTGTCTCTCCCTCTGACCATTTGTGACTCGTGTTATGAGTTGTCAATGTTGACAACACATAGTGGATTTGTTTGGTCATAGTCAGTGCCGTATGCATCATTTGGTTGGTCACTGTGCACGCTAGCCACACCGTGCCACTACTTGTTGAAGGTCTTTGTACTTGCTCGTTGATAACTAGTGTTCCCAACCCATTGTTTCCCCCTCTGACCATTTGTGACTAGTGTTATGAGTTTTAAACGTTGACCACACAGTGTGAAATTCTTCCGGTCATGGTTGCTGACGTATGCCTACTTTGGTTGGTCATTGTACATGGTTACCATGCCGTGTCACTATGTTTTAAAAATCTGTCTGCTTTCTACTTGATAGCTAGTGTTCCCAAACCATTGTTACCCCCTCTGACTTTCAGTGACTCGTGTTGTGAGTTGGAAACATTGACCTAATCAAGTGAAATTCTTTGGTCATGGTCAGTGACATATGCATTCTTTGGTTGGTCATTGTGCATTCTAGCCACACTGTGCCACTACATATGGAAGGTATTTGTACTTGCTCATCGATAACTAGTTTTCACAAACCATTATCTTCCACTCTGACGATTTGTGACTCGTGTTATGAGTTGTCAAACTTTACCACACATAGTGACATTCTTTGGTCATGGTCTGTGAAATATGCCTGCTTTGGTTGGTCATCGTGCATGGTATCCACACCGTACCACAACTTATTGAAGGGGCTTGTGCTTGCTAATTGATACCTGGTGCCTCAAACCATTGCTTCCCCCCTCTGACCATTTGTGACTTGTGTTATGACTTGTCAACGTTGACCACTCACAGCGGATTTCTTTGGTCAAAGGCAGTACATATGCCTACTTTGGTCGGTCATTGTGCATGGTAGCCACACCGTGCAACTACTCATTGAAGGTTGTTGTACTTTTTATTTGAGAACTTGTATTCCCAGACCATTGTTTCCCCATCTGACCGTTTGTGACTCGTGTTATGGTTCGTGAACGTTGACCACCCATATTGAAATTATTTGGTCATGGTCAGTGACATATGCCTACTTTTGTTGTTTAGTGTGCATAGTAGCCACACCGTGCTACTACGTATTGAACTTGTTTGTCCTTTCTAGTCAATACATAGGGTTCCCAAAGCATTGTCTCTCCCTCTGACCCTTTGTGACTCGTGTTATGAGTTGTCAATGTTGAACACACATGGTGGACTTCTTCGGTCATAGCCAGTGACCTATGCATCCTTTGGTTGGTCACTGTGCACGCTAGCCAAACCGTGCTACTACTTGCTGAAGTTCTTTGTACTTGCTAGTTGATGAATAGCGTTCCCAATCCATTGTTTCTGCCTCTGACCATTGGTGACTCGTGTTATGAGTTGTCAACATTGACCACACACTGTGAAATTCTTTTGGTCATGGTTTGTGACATATGCCTACTTTGGTTGGTCATTGTACATGGTTACCACGCCGTGTCACTACATATTGAAGGTCGTTTGGCTTTCTAGTTGATACATAGTGTTCCAAAACCATTGTTACCCCCTCTGACTATCTGTGACTCGTGTTGTGAGTTGTTAACGCTGACCACACAAAGTGAAATTCTTTGGCCATGGTCAATGACACATGCATACTTTGCTTGGTCACTGTGCATTGTAGCCACACTGTGCCACTATATTGACGGTATCTGTACTGGCTAGTCGATAACTAGTATTCACAAACCATTATCTTCCACTCTGACCATTTGTGACTCGTGTTATGATTTGTCAAGGTTTACCACGCATAGTGACATTCTTTGGTCATGGGCAGTGACATATGCCTACTTTGGTTAGTCATCGTGCATGATATCCACTCCGTGCCACAATGTATTGAAGGTCCTTGTGCTTGCTAGTTGATACCTGGTGTTCCTAAACCATGCTTACCCCCTTTGACCATTTGTGACTCGTATAATGAGTTTTCAACGTTGACCACACACAGCGGATTTCCTTGATCAAAGGCAGTATATATGCCTACTTTGGTCGGTCATTGTGCATGGTAGCCACAGCGTGCTACGACTGATTGAAGGTCGTTGTACTTGCTAGTTCATAACTGATATTCCCAGACCATTGTTTCTTCCTTTGACCGCTTGTGACTCGTGTTCTGGTTGGTGAACGTTGACCACCCATATTGAAATGCTTTGGTCATGGTCAGTGACATGCCTAGTTTGGCTGTTTGGTGTGCATAGTAGCCACACCGCGCCGCTACGTATTGAATTTTTTTGTCCTTTTTAGTCGATACATAGGGTCCCACACCATTGTCTCTCTCTCTGACCATTTGTGACTCGTGTTATGAGTTGTCAATGTTGACCACATATAGTGGTCTTATTTGGTCATAGTCAGTGACGTTTGCAGCCTTTGGTTGGTCAATGTGCATGCCAGTCCCACCGTGCCACTACTTGTTGAAGGTATTTGTACTTGCTAGTTGATAACTAGTCTTCCCAACACATTGTTTCCCCCTCTGACCATTTGTGACTCGTGTTATGAGCTTTCAACGTTGACCACACACTGTGAAATTCTTTTGGTCATGGTTTGTGACATATGCCTACTTTGGTTTGTCACTGTACATGGTTACCACGCGGTGTCACTACGTATTGAAGGTCTTTGTGCTTTCTAGTTGATAGCTAGTCGTCCCAAACCATTGTTACCCCCTCTTACTATCTGTGACTGGTGTTCTGAGTTGTTAACATTGAAAACATGAAGTGAAATGCTCTGGTCATGTTCAGTGCCATATGCATACTTTGGTTGGTCACCGTGCATGATAGCCACAGTGTGCTACTACGTATGGAAGGTATTTGTACTTGCTAGTTGATAACTAGTATGCACAAACCATTATCTTCCACTCTGGCCATTTGTGACTCGTGTCATGAGTTTTCAAAGTTTACCACGCATAGTGACATTCTTTGGTCATGGTCAATGACATATGCCTACTTTGGTTGGTTATCGTGCATGGTATCCACACCGTGCGACAACTTATTGAAGGTCATTGTGCTTGCTAGTTTATACCTTGTGTTCCCAAACCATTGTTTCCCCCTCTGACCATTTGTGACTTGTTTATGATTTGTCAACGTTCACCACACTCAGCGGATTTCTTTGGTCAAAGGCAGTACACATGCCTCCTTTGGTCGGTCCTTCTTCACTGTCGCCACACCGTGCTACTACTGATTACAGGTTGGTGTACTTGCTAGTTGATAACTGATATTCCGGACCATTGTTTCCCCCTCTGACCGTTTGTAACTCCTCTCATGGTTAGTGGACGTTGACCACCCATATTGAAATCATTTGGTCATGGTCAGTGACATATGCCTAGTTTGGTTGTTTTGTGTGCATAGTGGCCACACCGTACCGCAACGTATTCAAGTTTTTTGTCCTTTCTAGTCGATACATAGGGTTCTCAAACCATTATCTCTCCCTGTGACCATTAGTGACTCGTGTTATTAGGTAAGGTTGACCACACATAGTAGACTTCTTTGGTCATAGTCAGTGACGTATGCATTCTTTGATTGGTCACTGTGCACGCTAGCCACACCGTGCCACTACTGTTGAATGTCTTTGTACTTGGTAGTTGATAACTAGTATTCCCAACCCATTGTTTCCCCCTCTGACCATTTGTGACTCTTGTTATGAGTTTTCAACGTTGACCACCCATATAAAAGTATATGGTCATGGTCAGTGGCATATGCCTAGTTTGGTTTGTCACTGTACATGGTTACCACGCTGTGTAACTACGTATTGAAGGTCTTTGTGCTTTCTAGTTGATAACTAGTCTTCCCAAACCATTGTTACCCCCCTCTGACTATCTATGACTTGTGTTGTGAGTTGTCAGTATTGACCACATGAAGTGGAATTCTCTGGTCATGGTCAGTGATATATGCATACTTTGGTTGGTCATTGTGCGTGGTAACCACACTGTGCCATTACATATTGAAGGTTTTGTTACTTGCTAGTCGATAACTAGTATTCACAAACTATTATCTTCCACTCTGACCATTTGTGACTCTTGTTATGAGCTGTCAAAGTTTACCACACATACTGACCTTCTTTGGTCATGGTCAGTGACATATGCCTGCTTTGGTTGGTCATCCTGCATGATATCCACACTGTGCCAAAACTTATTGAAGGTCCCCGTGCTTGCTACTTGATACCTAGTGTTCCCAAACCATTGTTTCCCCCTCTGACCTTTCGTGACTCATATTGTGAGTTGTCAACGTTGACCACACACAACAGATTTCTTTGGTCAAAGGCAGTACATATGCCTACTTTGGTCGGTCATTGTGCATGGTAGCCACATCGTGCTACTACTGATTAAAGGTCACTGTGCTTGCTACTTGAGAACTGATATCTGCAGACCATTGTTTCCCACTCGGACCATTTGTGACTCGTGTTATGGTCGGTGACTGTTGACCACCCATATTGAAATTATTTGCTCATGGTCAGTGACATATGCCTAGTTTGGTTGTTTGGTGTGCATAGTGGCCACACCGTGCTACTATGTATTGAAGTTCTTTGTCCTTTCTAGTCGATACATTGGGTCCCCAAACCATTGTCTCTCCCTTTGACCATTTGTGACTCGTGTTATGAGTTGTCAATGTTGACCACACATAGTGGACTTCTTCCGTCATAGTCAGTGATGTATGCATCCTTTGATTGGTCACTGTACACGCTAGCCACACCGTGCCACTACTTGTTGAAGGTCTTTGTACTAGCTAGTTGATAGATAGTTTTCCCAACCCATTTTTTCCTCCTCTGACCATCTGTGACTCGTGTTATGAGTTTTCAACGTTGACCACAAACTGTGAAATTCTTTTGGTCATGTTCGGTGACATATGCTTGCTTTGGTTGGTCATTGTACATGGTTACCACGCCGTTTCACTACGTATTGAAGGTCTTTGTAATTTTTAGTTGATAGCTAGTCTTCCCAAACCATTGTTACCCCTTTTGACTATCTCTGACTCGTGTTGTGAGTTGTCAACGTTGACCACATGAAGTGAAATTCTCTGGTCATGGTCAGTGACATATGCATAATTTGGTTTTTCATTGTGCATTTGAGCCACACTGTGCCACTACATATTGAAGATATTTGCACTTGCTAGTCGATAACTAGTATTCAAAACCCATTATCTTCCACTGTGACCATTTGTGACTCATGTTATGAGTTGTCAAAGTTTACCACACATAGTGATATTCTTTGGTCATGGTCAGTGACATATGCCTACTTTGGTTTGTCATCATGCATGGTATCCACACCGTGCCACAACTTATGGAAGGTCCTTGTGCTTTCTAGTTGATACCTGGTGTTCCAAACCCATTGTTTCCCCCTCTGACGATTTGTGACTCGTATAATGAGTTGTCAACGTTGACCAGACACAGCGGATTTCCTTGGTCAAAGGCAGTACATATGTCACTTTTGTCGGTCATTGTGCATGGTAGCCACATTGTGCTACTACTGATTCAAGGTTGTTGTACTTGCTAGTTGAAAACTGATATTCCCATACCATTGTTTCCCCATCTGACAGTTTGCGATTCGTGTTATGGGTTGTGAACGTTGACCACCCATATTTAAATTATTTGGTCATGGCCAGTGACATATGCCTAGTTTGGTTGTTTGGTGTGCATAGTAGCCACACCGTGCCACTACGTATTGAAATTCTTTGTTATTTCTAGTTGATACATAAGGTTCCCAAACCATTGTTTCTCCCTCTGACCATTTGTGACTCGTGTTATGAGTTGTCAATATTGACCACACATAGTGGACTTCTTCGGTCATAGTCATTGACGTGTACATCCTTTGGTTGGTCACTGTGCACGCTAGCCATACCGTGCCACTACTTGTTGAAGGTATTTGTACTTGCTAGTTCATAACTAGTACTCCCAACCCATTGTTTCCCCCTGTGACCAGTTATGACTCGTGTTATGAGTTTTCAACGTTGACCACACACTGTGAAATTCTTTTGGTCATGGTTAGTGACATATGCCTAGTTTGGTTTGTCACTGTACAAGGTTAACACGCCGTGTCACTACGTATTCAAGGTCTTTGTACTTTCTAGTTGATAGCTAGTCTTCCCAAACCATTGTTACCCCCCTATGACTATCTATGACTCGTGTTGTGAGTTGTCAACGTTGACCACATGAAGTGAAATTCTTTGGTCAGGGTCAGTGACATATGTATACTTTGGTTTTTCACTGTGCATGGTAGCCACACTGTGCCACTACATATTGAATGTATTTGTAATTACTAGTCGATAACTGGTATTCACAAACCATTATCTTCCACTCTGACCATTTGTGACTCGTGATATGAGTTGTCAAAGTTTACCACACATAGTGACATTATCTGGTCATGGTCAATGTCATATGCCTACTATGGTTGGTCATCGTGCATGGTATCCACACCGTGCCACAACTTATTGAAGGTCCTTGGACTTGCTAGTTAATACGTGGTGTTTGCAAGCCATTGTTTTACCCTCTGACCATTTGTGACTCGTGTTATGAGTTGTCAACGCTGACCACACACATCGGATTTCCTTGGTCAAAGGCATTACATATGCATACTTTAGTCGGTTATTGTGCATGGTACCCACACCGTGCTACTACTGATTGAAGGTCATTGTACTTGCTAGTTGAGAACTCATATTCCCATACCATTGTTTCCCCCTCTAACCGTTTGTGACTCATGTTATGGGTGGGTAACGTTGACCACCCATATTGAAGATACTTGGTAATGGCAAGTGACATATACCTAGTTTGGTTGTTTGGTGTGCATAGTAGCCACATCGTGCCACTACGTATTGAAGTTATCTGTCATTTCTAGTCAATACACACGGTTCCCAAATCGCCGTCTCTCCCTCTGACCATTTGAGACTTGTGTTATGAGTTGTCAATAATGACCACACATAGTGGACTTCTTATGTCATAGTCAGTGACGTGTGCATCCTTTGGTTGGTCACTGTGCACGCTAGCCACACCGTACCACTACTTTTTGAAGGTCTTTGTACTTGGTAGTTGATAACTAGTATTCCCAACCAATTGTTTCCCCATCTGACCATTTGTGACTCCTGTTATGAGTCTTCAATGTTGACCAAACACAGTGAAATTCTTTTGGTCATGGTAGTGACATATGCCTAGTTTGGTTTGCCACTGTACATGGTTACCACGCCATGTCACTACGTATTGACGGTGTTTGTGCTTTCTAGTTGATAGCTAGTCTTCCCAAACCATTACCCCCTCTGATTGTCAGAGACTCGTGTTGTGAGTTGTCAACATTGACCACATGAAGTGAAATTCTTTGGTCATGGTCAGTGATATATGCATACTTTGGTTTTTCACTATGCATGGTAGCCACACTGTGCCACTACATATTGAAGGTATTTGTACTTGCTAGTCGATAACTTGTATTCATGAACCATTATCTCCCACTCTGACCATTTGTGGCCCATGTTATGAGATGTCAAAGTCTACCACACATAGTGACATTCTTTGGTCATGGTCAGTGACATATGCCTACTTTGGTTGGTCATCGTGCATGGTATCCACACCGTGCCACAACTTATTGAAGGTCCATGTGCTTGCTAGTTTATACCTGGTATTCCCAAACCATTGCTTCCTCCTCTGACCATTTGTGACTTGTATTGTGAGTTGTCAACATTGACCACACACAGCGGATGTCTTTGGTCAAAGGTAGTACATATGCCTACTTTGGTCGGTCGTTGTGCATGGTAGCCACACCGTGCTACTACTGATTGAAGGTCATTGTACTTGCTAGTTGAGAACTTCTATTCCAAGACCATTATGTCAACCGGCTTGAGGCAAACGGACTAGAAAAGAGGGCTGTCAGAATAGCACCTGCAGTCCGCTCCGAGCATTTTAGTTAGAAGAAGATATCACCCTGAGGATCACGGTTCCACACTGAGCGGTTCCTAGGCAATCACTTGCTAGCAACAGTGTCCACTTAACACTTGGTCACTTTTGTGCGAGGTGCTAGTTAAAGACTAACTCCTGGGGCTTAGACCAACCAGTGTCTTCTTTATACTGTTCCTTTGTTGGACAACTCTGTGAAGAGCACCTAAGGCCACATTGTGTAATTAGAATGAGGAATGAGCCTGGTACATATAGCCATAGGCCTGGCTTCTAAGGTGTGTGGGTAGTGGCACTTGTGGGGTGGTCGCTCCACACCTCCTCACCAGTCTGCCATTTGGCGCATCAACTTTCCGCCAAGTGGCGCACTCTCCTCATGCATGGAGAAATGATTAAGAAACCTCCCCTGTGCTGGAAGGTCACAAACCTCTTGTGCACATGAAGACTTGATCACAAGACCTGTTGTCCCTAAGTCCAGCATGCTATCCGTTGCGCTACACTTCTGGTGTCTTGCTTGGTCCTACACCACGAACAAGGTTTTGGGGACTTACTCCAAGGGAGCAGTGCATGCCCAACCTGTCCATCACACCATAGCAGTGGCCATGGGGCATAGAAGAACAACAATTTTCCCTTGCACCTTAGGCCACCTGTAGCTCTAGGTTGTGTTTGTGCACGTCAACTTTCTTGGTCTTTACTTCTCATCTCTTGCATCCACCATGCCAACTCCTCAAGCACCTGCAACATGCAAGTCGCTTTCTAACGGCTATGTCAAGAAGTCCGTATGCATTTTATTGGTTGCGACGTGCTCCAGTTCCACGACACCCTTGGCGACAAGGTCACGTGAGTAGTGGTACCAAAAATTGATGTGCTTTGTACGCCGGGAGATCATGTCGTCCTCTGCCATAACGATGGCACTTTGGTTGTCGATGTGCATGACCGTTGCTTCCTCTTGTGGTGCCTTGATCTCATCAAGCAAACTGCGAAGCCTCTGCGTTTCCTTGCACACTTCAGAGAGTGCAATGCACTCCCCCTCAGCAGTGGAAAGCGAGACACAGTCTTGCTTCCTGCTTGCCCACGAGACCGCACCACCGTTGAGAAGACAGACAAATCCTGAGGTGGACTTTCTGTCATCAATCCGTCCTCCCCAGTCCGCGTCACTATAGCATGTCAGTCGCAGCAAGTCTGATCCTTCTAGACCTCCAAAACGAAGTCTGACATGCCGAGTCTGTTTGAGGTAGCGAACATTTTGCTTCACAGCTTGCCAATGTTCTGGCCCAGGGTTAGTCACAAACCTGTTCACCTGACCCACAGCATAAGCAATGTCAGGTCGCGTTCCCACCATCGTGTACATGAGGCTCCCAACGACGGACTGGTACGGAATGGTTTGCATCTCCCACCGGTCTGCCTCGTTGCTTGGTGACATGGAGGGGGAGAGCTTGCAGTCGGAGGGCATGGGTGTGCTCACGGGCTTGCAGTCCTCCATGTTGTAGCGCGTCAAGACGTCCATGATGTACTTGGTCTGGTTGAGCTCGATGGTGCCTGCTTTGCGGGTGTAGTGAACAGCAATCTCGAGGTAGTACTCAAGAGGTCCCATGTCCTTCATCTTAAACTTGCTGGCAAGATTTTCTTGAGGTCCGTTAGGGCCTCCTGCGAGGAAGAACACATGATGAGATCATCTACGTACAATGCCACGAGCAGCAAGCCACCTTCGTCCTCCCGCACGTACACGCTGGGGTCATTCTTGTAATGTGCAAAGGAGATCTTAGCCATGAAGCTGTCCATATCCTTGTACCAGATCCGTGGGGCCTGTTTCAGCCCGTACAACGCCTTCAGCAGCTTGCACACCTTACCCTCGGTTCTTTGACACCTTCCAGTACCTCCATTAGCACCTCCTTGTCAAGCTTCCCATAAAGGAAAGATGTCTTCACATCCATCTGGTGGATCTCAATGTCTTTGGCGGCAGTGACGGCAAGCAGGGACCTGATTGAGGCAAACGTGACAACCGGTGCGAAGGTCTCATTGTACTCAGGTCCTGCGCGCTGTGAGAATCCTTTCGTCACGACCCTTACCTTGTACCTGTCGATGCTATCATCTTGCTTCCGCTTCAACCTGAGCACCCACTTTGAGCCCACCACGTGAGCGTTAGCGGGTCTGTCCACCAACACCCATATGCCATTTTCTTCTATGGACGCGAGCTCCCTGTCCACCGCCTCCTTCCACTTGGCCGCATCGGGCATTGCCAGCGCCTCAGCCACAGTTAGCGGCTCTCCCTGAGCCAAACAGGACCAGCTCAGTCCAATCCAGCTTCCGATGTCAGCGTCGTACTTTGAAGTTTGTTTTCTTTGTCGTGCGCTGTGACGTTGCATTGCTGGTGGATCTTTACAATGCTGTTGCTCTTGTGCTGCTGGCTGCCCTGAATTTAAGTTTTCTTCTTTTGAAGAGCCACAGGCCTCTGAGCTGTTTTTAGAGGCCTCGGACGTCTCCGACTGTGTGTCGGAACTCGCCGCTACGTCAGCCTGCGCAGCTGCTCTCCCTGCCATGCCACTGTTCTTCACGGCCTGCTGTACTGGCACCAGTTGCCAGTTTTTGGGAGCTTGATCTCCTGACTCCAGCAGGACCAACCATTCTCCCTGTTTTGGAGCTTGCGTGGGATCAAACATCTCTTCTTTGCCTGATTTCACTTCGTCAAAGGTTACGTCCTGGCTGGTGATGAGTATTCTTCCTGCCAGGTACAACAGGCGGTAGGTCTTGAGGGCCGTCTCATAGCCCACCATAACGCACTTTTGCGCTCTTGCATCCAGCTTGCCGGCACCCTCACCTGCCCAGAACCGCGGTGGAAGCTTTGCATCAAAGAGCATGCTACGCACCATGCCGTAGATGGTCTGATTCACCCGTTCGGCAACACCATTGCTCTCCGGCGTGTAAGGCGTTGTGGGCTGGTGGTTGATCCTATGTTGCTGCAACCAGCTCTTGCATGCCTTGTACTCTCCGCCGTTGTCGCTTCGCATCGCTTTGACCTTCTTTCCGGTCTGTCGCTCCACCATGGCGACAAACTCTTGCAACTTTTCTCTGGCCTCTCCCCTTGCTTTGAGGGAGAAGATCCACACCTTGCGACTGTGGTCGTCTATGAAGGACAAAAAATGCTTGCTACCATCGTTTGACACCGTGCGAAAGGGTTCGCACACGTTGGTGTGAATGAGGTCAAGGGCTTATTCTGCGCAACGACCATTGCGCTCAACGTGCGTTTGGTTGGTCTTGCCTTGGAGGCAGGGTTCACACAGACTGCCACACCCAACCGCATCCTTCTTGCAACCATCGATGCCACGGACCAGTCGTTGTTCCTGGATGACTTGGAGCGTGCTGTTTGCAACATGCCCAAATAGTCTATGCCACAGATCACCATCTTTGTCTTTTGCAGCAGAGGATGCTTTTTCATGTTTCGTTGGTGTGCTCTCCTACGTCGGTGTCAAGACCACTGCCTCCGCTGCACCTGTATGACCCTCGTTTTTCGAGCTCTTTGCTGCGGTTGTCTGCAGTACGTAGAGTCCGTCAACCCTTGGAGCCTGTGCCACGAGATCTTTGTTGGCGTAGAGGACCTTGATGTTCTCGTTCCTGGCGATGACCGCCTTCTTATGCATGAATACCACCGTCATGTCGTTGTCCGTTGTTTTTGACACGGACAGAAGGTTTGCCGCAAAGGAGGGCATATAGACCACGTCACGTAGCCGTAGATCCTTCTCTGCACCATTGAGGCTGATGCTCACCAGCTTGTCTCCTACGCCCTTTGCGTTCACAACGCTGCCGTTTGCGCATCTGAACCGCTGATCGGTGGGGCTGATGGAGACAAATCCAGCCTGGTCATTGCCGGAGTGATGATCGGTGCCGGAGTCAAGCCCAAAAGCTCCTGGCCTGAGCAGGGCCGCTCCTTTTGCTGGAGGTGTGCTCTGCGCCATCATCTTGGTGGCTTCTTTGCCACCCTTTTTTGTGCCTTTTTTCCCACCGCTTCCGCAGTCTTCCTTCTTTGGCGACCTGCACTCTCTTGCCCAGTGCCCAGGTTTGCCGCAGTTGCGGCAGTTTCCCTGTCGCTTGGGAGCCTTGCCACCATTGTTGCCTCCGCCACCACCGCTTGTGCTGTCGCGTTTCTGACCAGAGACTGACCCTTTGCTCCCGCAGCCACCTTAGCATGCGACATAGGCTGAGAAATTAACCTCACTTTCGCTGCGGCGCATGGCCTCGTTTCGCACCTACTTGGACACTGCCGTGTACGTCAAGTCATCCTCCTTCCAGCTGCCAATGACGGTGCTCATTGAGCTCCAGATCTCCGGTAGCGCCATGAGGAGGATCATAACTTGCATATTTTGTCAAGGTCCCAGTTCATCTGGCAAGCCTCGCCAGTGAGTCCTTCAAACTCCTGTAGGAAATCGGGGATTGATTCGCCCTCATTAACCCGCATGCTGATCAACCGTTGTAGGATGAATAATCTGTTTGCGAGGGAGGTGGATTGGTGCACGCGCTTGAGCTTGTCATAAGCTTCGGAAGCCAGCGTGTACCCGGCAATGATGGGAACATATTTCCTCGCTATCGCATTGCTGAGGAATGACATGACAATATCATTTCGATCCATCTATGCCTCATGTTCAGATGTGCCTTCCGCGGGAACCTGGTCCTCTCCCTTCAGTAGCTTGATGAAGCTGCGCACTTTCATCGCCAGCTGAAACTGCCATCTCCAAAGGGGGAAGTCAATCCCCTAAAAAATGGGGACTCCTCCCAAGGGTCCAAGACCTTGTGGCAGTGACGTAGCACTCACATTTGTTCCAGTGGTCTGCCCCGTGGTAGCCACTGATGAGTTTGAGGACTGCCCCGTGGCAGCCGCCTCTCCTCCTGATGGGTGAACCATTTTTGTTGCCCTTATCTGCTTCCCATGTCTATGCTGCGTTGAGGCCGATGTAGGCTGATGTTAGCTGATGTGTGCTACCGGTTTTAGGATGCAGATCCGTTGCTTACCCCTCCAGCGGATATTCACCTGCAGACAGAGAAGATATCTACACCAGCACGCCCAGGTTCTTGCCACCAAGGGCAGAGCTTGTAATGGTTGGGATACAAGGGTCGTGCCTCCAAGGACAAAGCTTGTCCTTGGTCCCTGTGTGCTGAGTGCATACCAAGCCATTGGAGCTGATGAAGCTGATGGAGTTGATGGAGCTGATGGAGCTGGCGTGCGCACCTAGAGAGAGCATACCAGAGTTGAGCGAAGCGTGCCTTACAACTGGTCAGTGTGGGCCCATAACCCTTTGTCAACCGGCCTGAGGCAAATGGACTAGAAAACAGGGCCGACACAATAGCACCTGCCGTCCG
Organism: Penium margaritaceum; assembly: GCA_023375785.1. Taxonomy (NCBI): domain Eukaryota; kingdom Viridiplantae; phylum Streptophyta; class Zygnematophyceae; order Desmidiales; family Peniaceae; genus Penium; species Penium margaritaceum. The sequence continues at coordinate 63,899 of SZWC01004562.1, forward strand.
CTCCTAGCATTTCAGCTAGGAGAAGATATCACCCTCAGGATCACGGTCCCACACTGAGCAGTTCCTAGGCAATCACTTGCTAGCAACTGTGTCCACTTTGCACTTGGCCACTTTCGCGCGAGGTGCTAGTCAAAGACTAACTCCTGGGGCTTGGACCAACCAGTGTCTTCTTTATAATGTTCCTTAGCTGGACAATTCAGTGAGGAGCATCTAAGGCCACATTGTGTAATTAGAATGAGGACTGAGCCTGGTACATATAGTCCTATGCCTGGCTTCTAAGGTGTGTGGATAGTGGAACTTTTGGGGTGGTCACTCCAGACCACCTCGCCAATCCCCCAATTGGCGCATCCACTGACCGCCAAGTGGCGCACTCTCCTCATGCATGGAGAAATGTCTAAGAACAATTTCCTGTGCTGGAAGGTCAAAAACCTCCTGCGTACATCAAGAATCGATCACAAGACCTGTTGTCCCTAAGTCCAGCATGCTATCCGTTGCGCTACACTTATGGTGTCTCTCTTGGACATGCCCCACAAACAAGGTTTGGAGGACTTACTCCAAGGGAGCGGTGCATGCCCAACCTGTCCGTCAAGCCATAGCAGTGGCCATGGGGCATAGAAGAAGAACACATTGTTTCCCCCTCTCACCATTTCTGACTCGTGTTATGGTTGGTGAACGTTGACCAACCACATTGAAAATCTTGGTCATGGCCAGTGACATATGCCAAGTTTGGTTATTTGGTGTGCATAGTAGCCACACCGTGCCACTACGTATTGAAGTTCTTTATCCTTTCTAGTTGATGCATAGGGTTCCCAAACCGTTGTCTCTACCTCTGACCCTTTGTGACTCGTGTTATGAGTTGTCAATGTTGACCACACATAGTGGACTTCGTCGGTAATAGTCAGTGACGTGTGCATCCGTTGGTTGGTCACTGTGCACGCTAGCCACACCGTGCCACTACTTGTTGAAGGTCTTTTGACTTGCTAGTCTATAACTAGTGTTCCCAACCCATTGTTTTCCCATCTGACTGTTTGTGACTCGTGGCGTGAGTTTTCAACGTTGACCACACACTGTGAAATTCTTTTGGTCATGGTTAGTGACATATGCCTAGTTTGGGTTGTCACTATACATGGTTACCACGCCGTGTCACTACATGTTTACGGTATTTGTGCTTTCTAGTTGATAGCTAGTCTTTCCAAACCATTGTTACCGCCTCTGACTATTTGTGTCTCGTGTTGTGAGTTGTCAATGTTGACCACATGAAATGAAATTCTTTGTTCATGGTCAGTGACATATGCATACGTTGGTTTTTCACTATGCATGGTACCCACACTGTGCCACTACATATTGAAGGTATTTGTACTTGCTAGTCGATAACTAGTATTTACAAACCATTATCTTCCATTGTGACCATTTGCGACTCGTGTTATGAGTTGTCAAAGTTTACCACACATGGTGACATTATTTGGTCATGGTCAGTGACATATGCCTACTTTGGTTGGTCATCGTGCGTGGTATCCACAACGTGCCACAACTTATTCAATGTCCTTGTGCTTGCTAGTTGATACCTGGTATTCCCAAACCATTGTTTCTCCCTCTAACCATTTGTGACTCGTGTTATGAGTTGTCAACGTTGACCACGCACCGCGGATTTCTTTGGTCAAAGGGAGAACATATCCCTACTTTGGTCGGTCACACCGTGCTACTATTGATTGAAGGTCGTTGTATTGGCTAGATGAGAACTGATTTTCCCAGACCATTGTTTCCCCCTCTGACTGTTTGTGACTCGTGTTATGGTTGGTGAACGTTGACCACCCATATTGAAATTCTTTGGTCATGGTCAGTGACATATGCAACGTTTGCTTGTTTGGTGTCGATAGTAGCCACACAGTGCCACTACGTATTGAAGTTCTTTGTCCTTTCTAGTTGATGCATAGGATTCCCAAACCATCGGTTCTCCCTCTGACCATTTGTGACTCATGTTATGAGCTGTCAATGTTGACCATACATAGTGGACTTCTTCGGTCATAAACGGTGACGTATACATCCCTTGCTTGGTCACTGTGCACCCTAGCCACACCGTGCGACTACTTGTTGAAGGTCTTTGTACTTGCTAGTTGATAACTGGTGTTCTCCACCCATTGTTTCCCGCTCTGACCATTTGTGACTCGTGTTATGAGTTTTCAACGTTGACCACACACAGTGAAATTCTTTTGGTCATGGTTAGTGACATATGCCTACTTTGGTTTGTCACTGTTCATGGTTACCACACCATGTCACTACGTATTGAAGGTCTTTGTGCTTTCTAGTTGATAGCTAGTATTCCCAAACCATTGTTACCCCCTCTGACTATCTGTGACTCGTGTTGTGAGTTGTCAACATTGACCACATGAAGTGAACTTCTTTGGTCATGGTCAGTGACATATGCATACTTTGGTTGGTCACTGTGCATTGTAGCCACACTATGCCAATACATATGGAAGGTATTTGTACTTGCTAGTCAATAACTAGTATTCACAAACCATTATCTTCCACTCTGACCATTTGTGACTCGTGTTATGAGTTGTCAAAGTTTACCACACATAGTGACATTCTTTGGTCATGGTCAGATACATATGCCTACCTTGGTTGGTTGTCGTGCATGGTATCCACAACGTATTGAAGGTACTTGTGCTTGCTAGTTGATACCTGGTGGTCCCAAACCATTGTTTTCCCCTTTGAGCATTTGTGACTCGCATTATGAGTTGTCAACGTTGACCACACACGGCGGATTTGTTTGGTCAAAGGCAGTTTATATGCCTACCTTGGTCAATCATTGTGCATGGTAGCCACACCGTGCTACTACTGATTGAAGTTCATTGTACTTGCTAGTGGAGAACTGATGTTCCCAGACCATTGTTTCCCCCTTTGACCGTTTATGACTCATGTTATGGTTGGTGAACGTTGACAGCCCATCTTGAAATTCTTTGGTCATGGTCAGTGACATATGCCTAGTTTGGTTGTTTGGTGTACATAGTAGCCACACAGTTCCACTACGTATTGAAGTTCTTTGTCCTTTCTAGTCAATACATAGGGTTCTCAAAGCATTGTCTTTCCCTATGACCATTTGTGACTCGTGTTATGAGTTGTCAATGTTGATCAAGCATAGTGGACTTCTTTGGTCATAATCAGTGACGTATGCATCCTTTGGTTGGTCACTGTGCACGCTAGCCACACCGGGCCACTACTTGTTGAAGGTCTTTGTACTTGCTAGTTGATAACTAGTGTTCCCAACCCATTGTATCCCCCTCTGACCATTTGTGACTCGTGTTATGAGTTTTCGATGTTGACCACACACAGTGAAATTCTTTTGGTCATGGTTAGTAACATCTGACTACTTTGGTTTGTCGTTGTATATGGTTACCACGCCGTGCCTCTACGTATTGAAGGTCTTTGTGCTTTCTAGTTTATAGCTATTGTTCCCAAACCATTGTTACCCTCTTTTACCAACTGTGACTCGTGCCGTGAGTTGCAACATTGACCACATGAAGCGGAATTATCTGGTCATGGTCAGTAACATATGCATACTTTGGTTGGTCAGTGTGCATTGTAGCCACACTGCGCCACAACATATGGAAGGTATTTGTACTTGCTAGTCGATAACTAGTATTCACCAACCATTATCTTCCACGCAGACCATTTATGACTCGTGTTTTGAGTTGTCAATGTTTACCACACATAGTGACATTCTTTGGTCATGGTCAGTGACATATGCATACTCTAGTTGGTCATCGTGCATGGTATGCATACCGTGCCACAACTAACTGAAGGTCCTTGTGCTTGCTATTTGATACCTGGTGTTCCCAAACCATTGTTTCCCCCTCTGATCAGTTGTGACTCGTATTATTAGTTGTCAACGTTGACCACACAGAGCGGATATCTTTGGTCAAAGTTAGTACATATGCCTACTTTGGTCGGTCATTTTGCATGGTAGCCACATCGTGCCACTACAGATTGAAGGTCGTTGTACTTGCTAGTTGAGAACTGATATTCCGAAACCATTGTTTCCCCCTCTGTTTGACGTTTCGTGTACATAGTAGCCACACCGTGCCACTACATATTGACGTTCTTTGTTCTTTCTAGTGGATACATAGGGTTCCCAAACCATTGTCTCTCCCTCTGACCATTTGTGACTTGTGTTATGAGTTGTCAATGATGACCACACATACTGGACTTCTTCGGTCATAGTCAGTGACATATGCATCCTTTGGGTGGTCACTGTGCACGCTAGCCACACCGTGCCACTACTTGTTGAAGGTCTTTGTACTTGCTAGTTGATAACTAGTGTTCTCAACCCATTGTTTCCCCCTTTGACAAATTGTGACTCGTGTTATGAGTTTTCAACATTGACATACATTGTGAAGTTATGTTGGTCATGCCTACTTTTGTTTGTCAGTGTACATGGTTACCACGCTGTGTCACTACGTATTGAAGGTCTTTGTGTTTTCTAGTTGATAGCTAATGTTCCCAAACCATTGTTGCCCCCTCTGACTATCTGTGACACGTGTTGTGAGTTGCCAGCGTTGACCACATGAAGTGAAATTCGTTGATCATGGTCAGTGAGATATGCATACTTTGGTTGGTCACTGTGCATGGTAGCCACAGTGTGCCACTACATATTGAAGGTATTAGTACTTGCTAGTCGATAACTTGTATTCGCAAACCATTATCTTCCACTCTGACCATTTGTGATTTGTGTTATGAGTTGTCAAAGTTTACCACACATAGTGACATTCTTTGGTCATGCTCAGTGACATATGCCTGCTTTGGTTGGTCATTTTGCATGGTATCCACACCGTGCCACATCTTATTGAAGGTTCTTGTGCATGCTAGTTGATACCTGGTGTTCCCAAACCATTGTTTCCCCCTTTGAACACTTGTGACTTGTGTTATGAGTTGTCAACGTTAACCACACACAGGGGATTTCTTTGCTCAAAGGCAGTACATCTGCCTACTTTGGTGGATTGCTGTGCATGGTAGCCACACCATGCTACTACTGATTGAAGGTCATTGTACTTGCTAGTTGATAACTGATTTTTCCAGACCATTGTTTCCCCCTCTCACTATTTGTGACTCGTGTTATGGTTTGTGAACGTTGACCACCCATATTGAAATTCTTTGGTCATGGTCAGTGACATATGCCTAGTTTCGTTGTTTGTTGTGCATAGTAGCCACACCGTGCCACTACGTATTGAAATTCTTTGTTATTTCTAGTTGATACATAAGGTTCCCAAACCATTGTTTCTCCCTCTGACCATTTGTGACTCGTATTATGATTTGTGAATGTTGACCACACATAGTGGTCTTCTTCGATCATAGCCAGTGAGGTATGAATCCTTTTATTGGTCACTGTGCATGCTAGCCACACCGTGCCACTACTTGTTCAAGGTCTTTGTACTTAGTTGATAACTAGTGTTCCCAACCCATTGTTTCCCCTTTTGACCATTTGTGACACGCGTTATGAGTTAACCGCACATTGTGAAATTGTTTGGTCATGGTTAGTGACATATGCCTACTTTCGTTTGTCAGTGTACATGGTTACCATGCTGTTTTACTACCTATTGAAGGTCTTTTTGCTTTGTAGTTGATAGCTTGTGTTCCCAAACCATTGTTACCCCATCTGACTATCTGTGACTCTTGTTGTGAGTTGTCAACCATTTTCACATGAAGTGAAATTCTTTGGTCATGGTCAGTGACATATGCATACTTTGGTTGGTCACTGTGCATTGTAGCCACACTGTGCCACTACATATTGGAGGTATTTGCACTTGCTAGCCGATAACTAGTATTCACAATCCATTATCTTCCATTCTGACCATTTGTGACTCGTGTTATGAGTTGTAAACGTTTGCCACACATAGTGGCATTCTTTGGTCATGGTCAGTCACATATGCCTACTTTGGTTGGTCATCGTGCATGGTATCCACAGCGTGCCACACCTTATTGAAGGTCCTTGTGCTTGCTAGTTCACAACTTGTGTTCTGAAATCATTGTTTCCCCCTCAGATCATTTGTGACTCGCATTATGAGTTGTCAACGTTGACCACACACAGCGGATTTCTTTGGTCAAAGGCAGTACATATGCCTACTTTGGTCTGTCATCGTGCATGGTAGCCACACCGTGCTACTACTGATCGAAGGTCGTTGTACTTACCAGTTGAGAACTGATATTCCCAGAACATGTTTTCCCCCTCTGACCGTTTGTGACTCGTGTTATGGTTGGTGAACGTTGACCACCCATATTGAAATTCTTTGGTCATGGTCAGTGACATATGCCTAGTTTGGCGTTTCGTGTACATAGTAGCCACACCGTGCCACTACATATTGACGTTCTTTGTTCTTTCTAGTGGATACATAGGGTTTTCAAACCATTGTCTCTCCCTCTGACCACTTGTGACTCGTGTTATGGGTTGTCAATGTTGACCACACATAGTGGACTTCTTCAGTCATAGTCAGGGACGTATGCATCCTTTGGTTGGTCACTGTGCACACTAGCCACACCGTGCGACTACTTGTTGAAGGTGTTTGTACTTGCAAGTTGATAACCAGTGTTCCCAACCGATTGTTTCCCCCTCTGACCATTTGTGACTCGTGTTATGAGTTTTAAACATTGACCATATACTGTGAACTTCTTTTCGTCATTGTTAGTGACATATGCTTTCTTTGGATTGTCACTGTACATGGTTACCACGCCGTGTCAATACGTATTGAAGGTCTTTGTGCTTTCTAGTTGATAGCTATTCTTCCCAGCCCATTGTTACTCCCTCTGACTATCAGTGACTCGTGTTGTGAGTTGTCAACATTGATCACATGGAGTGAAATTCTTTGGTCATGGTCAGTGACATATGCATACTTTGGTTGGTCACTGTGCATTGTAGCCACAGTGTGCCACTATGTATTGAAGGTATTTGAACTTGCTAGTTGATAACTAGTATTCACAAACCATTTTTGTCAACGTTGACCATGTATGACTCGTGTTATGAGTTGTCAACGTTTACCACACATAGCGACATTCTTTGGTCATAGTCAGTGACATATGCCTACTTTGGTTGGTCATCATGCATGGTACCCACACCGTGGTTTTTGAAGGTCCTTGTGCTTGCTAGTTGATACCTGGGTTGCCCAAACCATTGTTTCCGCCTCTGACCATTTGTGACTCGTATTATGAGTTGTCAACATTGACCACACACAGTGGATTGCTTTGGTCAAAGGCAGTAGATATGCCTACTTTGGTCAGTCATCGTGCATGGTAGCCACACCGTGTTACTACTGATTGAATTCCGTTGCACTTGCTAGTTGAGAACCGATATTCCCAGATCATAGTTTCCCCCTCTGACCGTTTTTGACTCGTGTTTTGGTTGGTGAACTTTGACCACCCATATTGAAATTCTTTACTCATGGTCAATGACATATGTCAGGTGTGGTTTTTTTATGTGCACAGTAGCCACACCGTGCCACTACGTATTGAAGTTCTTTGTCCTTTTTAGTCGATACATAGGGTTCCCAAACCATTGTTTCTCCATCTGACCTTTTGTGACTCGTGTTATGAGTTGTCAATGTTGACCACACATCGTGGGCTTCTTCGGTCATAGTCAGTGACGTATGCATCCTTTGGTTTGTCACTGTGCACGCTAGCCACACCGTGTCACTTCTTGTTGATGGTCTATGTACTTGCTAGTTGATAACTAGTGTTCCCAACCCATTGTTTCCCCCTCAGATCATTTGTGACTTGTGTCACAAATGGTCAGAGGGGGAAACAATGGTTTCCCCCTCTGACCATTTCAGAGGGGGAAACCATTGTTGACCACACAACAATGGTTTCCCACGGTTGACCACACACTGTGAAATTGTTTTGGTCATGGTTAGGGACATATGCCGACTTTGGTTTCTCACTTTACATGGTTACCACGCCGTGTCACTACGTATTGAAGATCTTTGTGCTTTCTGGTTGAAAGCTAGTCTTCCCAAACCATTGTTACCCCCCTCTGACTATATGTGACTCGTGTTGTGAGTTGTCAATAATGACCACATGAAGTGAAATTCGTTGGTCATGGTCAGTGACATATGCATACTTTGGTTGGTCGATGTGCATGGTAGCCACACTGTGCCACTACATATTGAAGGTATATGTACTTGCTAGTCAAAAGCTACTATTCACAAACCATTGTCTTCCACTCTGACTATTTGTGACTGGTGTTACGCGTTGTCAAAGTTTACCACACATAGTTACATTCTATGGTCATGGTTGTTGACATGTGCCTGCTTTCGTTGGTCATCGTGCATGGTATCCACGCTGTGCCACCGCTTATTGAAGGTCCTTGTACTTGCTATTTGATACCTGGTGTTCCCAAACCATTGTTTTTCCCTCTGACCAGTTGTGACTCGTATTATGAGTTGCCAATGTTGACTACACACAGCGGATTTCTTTGGTCAAAGGCAGTACATTTGCCTACTTTGGTCGGTCTGTGTGCATGATAGCCACACCGTGCTATTACTGATTGAAGGTTGTTGTACCTGCTATTTGAGAACTGATATTCTCAAACCATTGTTTCCTCCTCTGACCGTTCGTGACTCGTGTTATGGTTGGTGAATGTTGACCACCCATATTAAAATTCTCCAGTCATGATCAGTGGCATATGCCTAATTTGGTTGTTTGGTGAGTATAGTAGCCACACCGTGCCACTACGTATTGAAGTTCTTTGTCCTTTCTAGTCAATACATAGGGTTCCAAAACCATTGTCTCTCCCTCTGACCATTTGTGACTCGTGTTATGAGTTGTCAATGTTCACTCAGATAGTGGACTTCTTCGGTCATGATTGTGCATGCTAGCCACACCGTGCCACTCCTTGTTGAAGGTCTTTGTACTTGCTAGTTGATAACAAGTGTTCCCAGCCCATTGTTTACCCCTGTCACCATTTGTGACTCGTGTTATGAGTTTTCAACGTTGATCACACACTATGAAATTCTTTTGGTCATGGTTAGTGACATATGCCTACTTTGGTTTGTCACTATACATGTTTACCATGCCTTGTCACTATGTATTCAAGGTCTTTGTGCTTTCTAGTTGATAGCTAGTGTTCCCAAACCATTGTTACCCCCCTCTGACTATCTATGACTTGTGTTGTGAGTTGTCAATGTTGACCACACGAAGTGAAATTTGTTGGTCATGGTCAGTGACATATGCATACTTTGGTTGGTCACTGTGCGTTGTAGCCACACTGTACCACTACATATTCAAGGTATTTGTACTTGCTAGTTGATAACTAGTATTCACAAACCATTATCTTCCACTCTGGCCATTTGTGACTCGGGCTGTGAGCTGTCAAAGTTTCCCACACATAGTGACATTCTTTGGTCCTGACCAGTGACATATGCCTACTTTGGTTGGTCATCCTGCATGGTATCTACACCGTGCATCAATTCATTGAATTTCCTTGTGCTTGCTAGTTGATACCTGGTAATCCCAAACCACTGTTTCCCCCTCTGACCATTTGTGACTCGTATAATGAGTTGTCAACGTTGACCAGACAAAGCGGATTTCTTTGGACAAAGGCAATACATATGCCTACTTTAGTCGTTCATCCTGCATGGTAGCCACACCGTGCTACTACTGATTGAATGTAGTTGTACTTGCTAGTTGAGAACTGACCAAATTTTCCCCCTTTGACCGTTTGTGACTCGTGTTATGGTTGGTGAACGTTGACGACCCATATTGAAAATCTTTGGTCATGGTCAGTGACATATGCCTGGTTTGGTTGTTTGGTGCGCGTAGTAGCCACACCGTGACACTACAAATTCAAGTTTTTTGTCCTTTCTAGTCGATACATAGGGTTCCAAAACCATTGTTTCTTCATCTGACTATTTGTGACTCGTGTTATGAGTTGTCAATGTCGACCACACCTAGTGGGCTTCTTCGGTCATAGTCAGTGACGTATGCATCCTTTGGTTTGTCATTGTGCACGCTAGCCACATTGTGCCACTACTTGTTGAGGGTCATTGTACTTGCTAGTTGATAACTAGTGTTCCAAACCCATTGTTTTCCCTTCTGACCATTTTTGACTCGCGTTATGAGTTTTCAACCTTGACCCCACACTGTGAACTTGTTTTGGTCATGGTTAGTGACATATGCCTATATTCGTTCATCACTGTACATGGTTACCACGCTGTGTCACTATGTATTGAAGGTCTTTGTGCTTTCTAGTTGATAGCTAGTCTTCCCAACGCATTGATACTCTCTCTGACTATCTGTGACTCGTGTTTTGAGTTGTCAACATTGACCACATGAAGTGAAATTCTTTGGTCATGGTCAGTGACATATGCATACTTTGGTTGGTCACTATGCATTGTAGCCACACTGTGCCACTATAAATTGAAGGAATTTGAACTTGCTAGTTGATAACGAGTATTCACAAACCATTACCGTCCACTTTGACCATTTGTGACTCGTGTTATGAGTTGTCAACGTTTACCAGACATAGTGACATTCTTTGGTCATAGTCAGTGACATATGCCTACTTTGGTTGGTCATCCTGCATGGTACCCACACGGTGCCACAACGTAGTGAAGGTCCTTGTGCTTGCTAGTTGATGCCCGGTGTGCCCAATTCGTTGTTCCCCCCTCTGACCATTTGTGACTCGTATTATGATCACACACAGTGGATTGCTTTCGTCAAAGGCAGTACATATGCCTACTTTGGTCAGTCATTGTGCATGGTAGCAACACCGTGCTACTACTGATTGAAGGTCGTTGTAATTGCTAGTTGAGATCTGATATTCCCAAACCATTGTTGCCTCCTCGGACTGTTTGTGACTCATGTTTTGGTTGGTGAACGTTGACCACCCATACTGAAATTCTCTGGTCATGCTCAGTGACATCTGCCTAGTTTGGTTGTTTGGTGTGCATAGTAGCCACACCGTGCCACAAAGTATTGATGTTCTTTGTCCTTTCTAGTTGATACATGGGGTTCCCCAATCATTGCTCGCCCTCTGACCATTTGTGACTCGTGTTATGAGTTGTCAATGATGACCACACATAGTGGACTTCTTCGGTCATAGTCAGTGGCGAATGCATCATTTTATTGGTCACTCTGCACGCTAGCCACACCGTGCCACTACTTGTTGAAGGTCTTTGTACTTGCTAGTTGATAACTGGTGTTCCCAACCCATTGTTTCCCCGTCTGACCATTTGTGACTCGCGTTATGAGTTTTTAACGTTGACCACACACTGTGAAATTGTTTTGGTCATGGTTAGTGACATATGCCTACTTTCGTTTGTCACTGTACATGGTTACCACGCCGTGTCACTATGTATTGAGGGTCTTTGTGCTTTCTAGTTGATAGCTAGTGTTCCCAAACCATTGTTACGCCCTCTGACTATCTGTGACTCGTGTTTTGAGTTGTCAACATTGACCACATGAAGTGAAATTCTTTGGTCATGGTCAGCGTTATATGCTTGCTTTGTTTGGTCAATGTGCATTGTAGCCACACTGTGCCACTACATATTGAAGGTATTTACACTTGCTATTCGATAACTAGTATTCACAATCCATTACCTTCCACTCTGACCATTTGTGACTCGTGTTATGAGTTGTCAACGTTTGTCACACATAGTGACATTCTTTAGTCATGGTCAGTGACATTTGCCTACTTTGGTTGGTCATCGTGCATTGTATCCACACCGTGCCACACCTTATTGAAGTTCCTTGTGCTTGCTAGTTGATACCTTGTGCTCTTAAACCATTGTTTCCCCCTCGGACCATTTGTGACTCGTATTGTGAGTTGTCAATGTTGACCACACACAGCGGATTTCTTTGGTCAAAGGCAGTACATATGCCTACTTTGGTTGGTCATTGTGCATGGTAGCCACACCGGGCTACTACTGATTGAAGGTCATTTTACTTTCTAGTTGGGAACTGATGTTCCCAGACCATTGTTTTCCCCTCTGACCGTTTGTGACTCGTGTTATGGTTGGTGAACGTTGATCACCAATATTGAAATTCTTTGGTCATGGTCAGTGACATATGCCTAGTTTGGTGTTTGGTGTACATAGTAGCCACACCGTGCCACTACATATTGAAGACCTTTGTTCTTTCTAGTCGATACACAGGGTTCCCAAACTATTGTCTCTCCCTTTGACCATTTGTGACTTGTATTCTGAGTTGTCAACGTTGACCACACATAGTGGACTGCTTCAGTCAAAGTCAGTAACGTATGCATCCTTTGGTTGGTCATTGTGCATGCTAGCCACAACATGCCACTACTTGTTGAAGGTTTTTGTACTTGCCAGTTGATAACCAGTGTTCCAAACCCATTGTTTCCCCCTCTGACCATTTGTGACTCATGTTATGAGTTTTCAACGTTGACCACCCACTACGAAATTCTTTTCATCATTTTTAGTGACATATGTCTACTTTTGTTTGTCACTATACATGGTTACCATGCCGTGACACTACGTATTGAAGGTCTTTGTGCTTTCTAGTTGATAGCTATTCTTCCCAAACCATTGTTACCCCCTCTGAATATCGATGACTCGTGTTGTGAATAGTCAACATTGACCACATGAAGTGAAATTCTTTGGTCATGGTGTGTGACATATGCATACTTTGGTTGATCACTGTGCATGGTAGCCACAGTGTGCTACTACATATTGAAGGTATTTGTACTTGCTATTTGGTAACTAGTATTCACAAACCACTATCTTCCACTCTGACCATTTGTGATCCTTGTTTTGAGTTGTCAAAGTTTACCACACATAGTGACATACTTTGGTCATGCAGAGTGACGTATGCCTACTTTTGTTGGTCATCGTGCATGGTATCCATACCATGCCACAACGTATTGAAGGTCCTTGTGCTTGCTAGCTGATACCTGGTGTTGCCAAACCATTGTTTCCCCCTCTCACCATTTGCGACTCGTATGATGAGTTGTCAATGTTGACCACACATAGCGGATTCCTTTGCTGATAGGCAGTACATATGCCTTCTTTGGTCGGTCGTTGTGCAAGGTAGCCACACCGTGCTACTTGATTGGAGGTCGTTGTACTTGCTAGTCGAGAACTGATATTCTCAGACCATTGTTTCCTCCCTGACCGATTGTGACTCGTGTTATGGTAATTGAACATTGATCACCCATATTGAAATTCTTTGGTCATGGTAAGTGACATATGCCTAGTTTGGTTGTTTGGTGTGCATATTAGCCACACCGTGCCACTAAACATTGAAGTTCATTATCCTTTCTAGTCAATACGTAGGGTTCCCAAACCATTGTCTCTCCCTCTGACCATTTGCGACTCGTGTTACGAGTTGTCAATGTTGACCACACATAGTGGACTTCTTGGGTCACTGTCAGTGACGTATGCATCCTTGGATTGGTCACTGTCCATGCTAGCCACACCGTGCTACTACTTGTTGAAGGTCTTTGCAATTGCTAGTTGATAACTAGTGTTCCCAGCCAATTGTTTCCCCCTTTGACCAGTTGTGACTCGTGTTATAAGTTTTCAACATTGACCACACACTGTGGAATCCTTTTTGTCATGGTTAGTGACACATGCCTACTTTGGTTTGTCACTGTACATGGTTACCACGCAGTCTCACTACGTATTGAAGGTCTTTGTGCTTTCTAGTTGATAGCTAGTCTTCCCAACCCATTGTTACCCCCTCCGACTATGTGTGACTCGTGTTGTGAGTTGTGTGCATTGACCACATGAAGTGAAAATCTTTGGTCATGGTCCGTGACATATGCATGTTTTGGTTGGTCATTGTGCATTGTAGCCACACTGTGGCACTACATATTGAAGGTATTTGTACTTGCTAGTTGATAACTAGTATTCACAAACCATTATCTTCCACTCTCACCATTTGTGACTTGTGTTATGAGTTGTCAAAGTGTACCACACATAGTGACTTTCTTTGGTCATGGTCAGTGACATATGCCTACTTTGGTTGGTCATCGTGCATGGTATCCACAACGTGCCACAATTTATTGAAGGTCCTTGTGCTTGCTAGTTGATACCCGGTGTAAACAAACCATTGTTTCCTCCTCTGACCATTTGTCACTTTTGTTATAAGTTGTCAACGTTGACCACACACATCGGATTTCTTTGGTCAAAGGTAGAACATATGCCTACTTTGGTCGGTCATCGTGCTAGGTACACACATTGTGCTACTTCTGATTGAAGGTCGTTGTACTTGCTAGATGAGAACTGTTATTCAAAGACCACTGTTTCCCCCTCTGACCGTTTGTGGTTCGTGTTATGGTTGGTGAACGTTGACCACCCATATTGAAATTATTTGGTCTTGGTGAGTGACATATGCCTAGTTTGGTTGTTTTGTCTGCATAGTAGCCACACTGTGCCACTACGTATTGAAGTTCTCTGTCCTTTCTAGTCGTTACATAGGGTTCCCAAACAATTGTCTCTCCCTCTGACCATTTTCGACTTGTGTTATGAGTTGTCAATATTGACCATACGTAGTGGACTTCTTTGGTCATGGTCAGTGACGTATGCATCGTGTGGTTGGTCACCGTGCACGCTAGCCACACCGTGCCACTAACTATTGAAGGTCTTTGTGCTTAATTGTTGATGACTAGTGTTCCCAGCCCGTTCTTTCCCCCTCTAACCATTTGTGACTCGTGTTATGAGTTTTCAACGTTGCTCACACTGTGAAATTCTTTAGGTCATGGTTAGTGACATATGCCTACTTTGGGTTGTCACTGTACATGGTTCCCACACCGTTTCACTACGTATTGAAGGTCTTTGTGCTTTCTAGTTGATAGCTAGTCTTCCCAAACCATTGTTACCCACTCGGACAATCTGTGACTCGTATTGTGAGTTGTCAACATTGACCACATGAAGTTAAACTCTTTGGTCATGGTCAGTGACATATGCATACTTTGGTTGGTCACTGTGCATTGCAGCCACACTGTGCCACTACATATTGAAGGTATTTGTACTCGCTAGTCAATCACTAGTATTCACAAACCATTATCTTCCGCTCTAACCATTTGAGACTTGTGTGATGAGGTTTCAAAGTTTGTACTCGCTGGTCCTTGTGCTTGCTAGTTGATACCTGGTGTTCCCAAACAAATGTTTCCCCCTCTGACCATTTGTGACTCGTATTATGGGTTGTCAACGTTGACCACACACAGCGGATTTCTTTGGTCAAAGGCAGAACATATGCCTACTTTGGTCGGCCGTTGTGCATGGTAGCCACACCGTGTTGTTACTGATTGAAGGTCGTTGTACTTGCTGGTTTAGAACTGATATTCCCATGCGATTGTTTTCCCCTCTGACCGTTTGTGACTCGTGTTATGGTTGGTGAACGTTGACCACCCATATTGAAATTCTTTGGTCATGGTCAGTGACATATGCCTAGTTTGGTTGTGAGCTGTGCATATTAGCCACACCATGCCACTACGTACTGAAGTTCTTTGTCCTTTCGAGTCGATACACAGGGATTCCAAACCATTGTCTCTCCCTCTGACCATTTTTGACTCGTGTTATGAGTTGTCAATGTTGACCACACATAGTGGACTTCTTTGGTCATGTTCAGTGACGTATGCATCCTTTGATTGGTCACTGTGAATGGTAGCCACACCGTGCTACTACTTGTTGAAGGTATTTGTACTTGCTAGTTGATAACTAGTGTTCCCAACCCATTATTTCCCCCTCTGACCATTTGTGACTAGTGTTATGAGTTTTCAAGGTTGACCACCCACTACGAAACTCTTTTGGTCATGGTCGGTTACATATGCCTACATTGGTTGGTCATTGTACATGGTTACCATACTGTGTCACTACATATTGAAGGTTTTTATGCTCTCTAGTTGACAGCTAGTGTTCCCAAGCCATTGTTACCCTCTCTGAAGATCTGTGATTCGTGTTCTGAGTTGTTAACATTGACCAAATGATGTGAAATTCTTTGGTCATGGTCAGTGACATATGCCTACTTTGGTCGGTCATTGTGCATTGTAGCCACCTTGTGCCACAACATATGGAAGGTATTTGTACTTGCTAGTAGATAACTAGTATTCAGAAACAATTATCTTCCACTTTGACCGTTTGTGACTCGTGTTATGAGTTGTCAAAGTTTACCACACATAGTGACATTCTTTGGTCATGGTCAGTGACATATGCCTATTTTGATTGGTCATCGTGCATGGTATTCACACAGTGCCACAATGTATTGAAGGTCCTTGTGCTTGTTAGTTGATACCTGCTATTCCCAAGCCATTTTTCCCCCTCTAACCATTTGCGACTCGTATTATGAGTTGTCAACATTGACAACCCACAGCGGATTTCTTTGGTAAAAGGCAGTACATATGCGTACTTTGGTCGGTCATTGTGCATGGTAGCCACACCGTGCTACTACTGATTGGAGGTCATTGCACTTGCTTGTTGAGAAGTGATATTCCCAGACCATTGTTTCCCCCTCTGACCGTTTGTGACTCGTGTTATGGTTGGTGAACGCTGACAACCCATACTGAAATGTTTTGGTCATGGTCAGTGAAATATGCCTTGTTTGGTTATTTGGTGTGCACAGTAGGCACACCATGGCACTACGTATTGAAGTTCTTTGTCCTTTCTAGTCAAAATTCAGGTTTTCCAAACCATTGTATCTTTCTCTGACCATTTGTGACTTGTGTTATGAGTTGTCAATGTTGACCACACGTGGTGGACTTCTTCGGTCATAGAAAGTGACATATGCATCGTATGGTTGGTCACTGTGCATGCTAGCTACACCATGCCACTACTTGTTGAAGGTCTTTGTACTTGCTGGTTGATACCCCCTCTCACTATCTGTGACTCGTGTTGTGACTTGTCAACGTTGACAGCATGAAGTGAAATTCTTTGGTCATGGCCAGTGACATATGCATACTTTGGTCTTTCACTGTGCATGTTAGCCACACAGTGCCACTACATATTGAATGTATTTTTACTTGCTAGTCAATAACCAGTATTCACAAACCATTATCTTCCACTCTGACCATTTGTGACTCGTGTTATGAGTTGTCAAAGTTTACCTCACATAGTGACATTTTTGGGTCATGGTCAATGACATATGCCAATTTTGGTTGGTCATTGTGCATGGTATCCACACCGTGCCACAACTTATTGAAGGTCCTTGTGCTTGCTAGTTGATACCTGGTGTTCCCAAACCAATGTTGCCACTTCTGACCATTTGTGACTCCTGTTATGAGCTGTCAACATTGACCAAACACAACGGATTTCTTTGGTCAATGGCAGTACATATGCCTAGTTTGGTCAGTTATTGTGCGTGGTAGCCACACTGTGCTACTTCTGAATGAAGGTCGTTGTACTTGCTAGTGGAGAACTGATGTTTCTAGACCATTATTCTGACCGTTTATGACTCGTGTTATGGTTGTTGAACTTTGACCACCCATATTGAAACTCTTTGGTGATGGCCAATGACATATGCCTAGTTTGGTTGTTTGGTGTGCACAGTAGCCACACTGTGGCACTACGTATTGAAGGTCTTTGTCCTTTCTAGTTGATACGTAGGGTTCCCAAACCATTGTTTCTCCCTTTGACCATTTGTGACTCGTGTTATAACTTGTCAATGTTGACCACACATAGTGGTCTTCTTGGGTCATAATCAGTGACACATGCATCCTTTGGTTGGTCATAGTGCACTCGAGGCACACCGTGCCACTACTTGTTGAAGGTCTTTGTACTTTTTAGTTGAAAACTAGTGTTACCAACCCATTGTTTCCCCATCTGACCATTTGTAACTTGCGTTATGGTTTCTCAACGTTGACCACACACTGTGAAAGTCTTTTGGTCATGGTTAGTGACATATGCCTAGTTTGGGTTGACACTATACATGGTTACCACGCCGTGTCACTACGTATTGACGGTCTTTGTGCTTTCTAGTTGATAGCTAGTCTTCCCAAACCATTGTTACCCCCTCTGACTATCTGAGACTCGTGTTGTGAGTTGTCAACGTTGACCACATGAAGTGAAATTGTTTGGTCATGGTCAGTGACATATGCATACTTAGGTTTTTCACTATGCATGATAGCCACACTGTGCCATTACATATTGAAGGTATTTGTACTTGCTAGTTGATAACTAGTATTCATGAACCATTATCTTCCACTCTGACCATTTGTGACTCGGGTTCTGAGTTGTCAAAGGTTACCGCACATAGTGACATTCTTTGGTCATGGTCAGTGACATATGCCTACTTTGGTTGGTCATCGTGGATTGTATCTACACCGTGCCACACCTTATGGAAGGTCGTTTTGCTTGCTAGTTGGTACCTGGTGTTCCCAAACGATTGTTTCCCCCTCTGACAATTTGTGACTCGTATTATGAGTTGTCAACGTTGACCACACACCGCGGATTTCTTTGGTCAAAGGCACTTCACATGCCGACTTTGGTCGGTCATTGTGTACGGTAGCCACACCGTGCTACTTTGATTGAAGGTCGTTGTACTTGCTAGTTGAGAACTGATATTCCCAGACCATTGCTTCCCCCTCTGATCGTTTGTGACTCGTGTCATGGTTGCTGAACGTTGACCACCCATATTGAAAATACTTGGTCATGGCTAGTGACATATGCCTAGTTTGGTTGTTTGGTGTGCATAGCATCCACACCGTGCCACATAATATTCCCAACCCATTATCTTCCACTCTGACCATTTGTGACTCGTGTTATGAGTTGTAAATTTTGACCACATATAGTGGACTTCTTCGGTCATAGTCAGTGACGTGTGCATCCTTTGGTTGGTCACTGTGCACGCTAGCCACACCGTGCCACTACTTGTTGAATGTCTTTGTACTTGCTAGTTCATAACTAGTGTTTCCAACCCATTGTTTCCCCCTCTAACCAGTTGTGAGTGGTGTTATGAGTTTTCAACGTTGACCACACACTGTGAAACTATTTTGGTCATGGTTAGTGACATATGCCTAGTTTGGCTTGTCACTTTTCATGGTTACCACGTAGTGTCACTACGTATTGAAGGTCTTTGTGCTTTCTAGTTGATAGCTAGTCTTCCCAAACCATAGTTACCCCCCTCTGACTATCTGTGACTTGTGTTGTGAGTTGTCAACGTTGACCACATGAAGTGAAATTCTTTGGTCATGGTCAGTGACATATGCATACTTTGGGTTTTCACTGTGCATGGTAGCCACACTATGCCACTACATCTTCAAGGTATTTGTACTTCCTAGTCCATAACCAGTATTCACAAACCATTATCTTCCACTCTGACCATTTTTGACTCGTGTTATGATTTGCCAAAGCTTACCACACATAGTGACATGATTTGGTCATGGTCAATGACATATGCCTCCTTTGGTTGGTCATCGTGCATGGTATCCACACTGTGCCATAACGTATTGAAGATCCTTGTGCTTGCTAGTTGATACCTGGTGTTCCCAAACCATTGTTTCCCCCTCTAACCATTTTTGACTCGTATTATGAGTTGTCAACGTTGACCACACACAGCGGATGTCTTTGGTTAAAGGCACTACATATGCCTACTTTGGTCGGTCATTGTGCTTGGTACCCACACTGTGCTACTACTGATTGAAGGTCATTGTACTTGCTAGTTGAGAACTGATACTCCAAGACCATTGTGTCAACCGGCCTGAGGCAAATGGACTACAAAATAGGGCCGACACAATAGCACCTGCCGTCCGCTCCTAGCATTTCAGCTAGGAGAATATATCACCCTCAGGATCATGGTTCCACACTGAGCAGTTCCTAGGCCATCACTTGCTAGCAACTGTGTCCACTTAACACTTGGTCACTTTTGCGCGAGGTGCTAGTCAAAGACTAACTCCTGGGTCTTAGACCAACCAGCGTCTTCTTTATACTTTTCCTTAGTTGGACAACTTTGTGAGGTTCATTTAAGGCAAGATTGTGTTATTAGAATGAAGAATGAGACTGGTATATATATTCCTAGGCCTGGCTTCTAAGGTGTGTGGGTAGTAGCACTTTTGGGGTGGTCACTTCACACCACCTCACCAGTCCGCCAATTGGCGAATCCACTGTCGCCAAGTGGCGCACTCTCCTCATGCATGGAGAAATGTCTAAGAAACTTTCCCTGTGCTGGAAGGTCATAAACCTCCTGTGCACTTCAAGAATTGATCACAAGACCTGTTTTTCCTTTGTCCAGCATGCTGTCCGTTGCGCTACACTTCTGGTGTCTCGCTTGGTCTTGCACCATGAACAAGGTTTGGGGGACTTACTCCAAGGGAGCAGGGCATGCCCAACTTGTCTGTCAAGCCATAGCAGTGGCCATGGGGCATAGAACAACAATAATCTCCCCGTTGCACCTTAGGCCACCTGCTGTGGTAGTTTTCTTAGGCATGAGCTTGTAGCTGTAGGTTGTATTTGTGCACGTCAACTTTCTTGGTCTTTAGTTCTCATCTCTTGCATCCACCATGTCGACTCCTTGAGCACCTGCAACATGCAAGTCGCAGTCTAGCGGGTTTTTCAAGAAGTCCGCAAGCATTTTCTTGGTTGCGACGTGCTCCAGTTCCACGACACCCTTGGCGACAAGGTCATGTGAGTAGTGGTACCAAATATCCATGTGCTTTGTACGCCGGGAGATCATGTCGTCCTCTGGCATAGCGACGGCACTTTGGTTGTCGATGCGGATGACCGTTGCTTCCTTTTGCGTTGCCTTGATCTCTTCAAGCGAACTGCAAAGCCACTGCGTCTCCTTGCACACTTTGGAGAGTGCAATGTACTCCGCCTCAGTAGTAGAAAGCGAGACGCAGTCTTGCTTCCTGCTTGTCCACGAGACCGCACCACCGTTGAGAAGGCAGACAAATCCTGAGGTGGAATTCCTATCATCAATCCATCCTCCCCAGTCCGCGTCACTATAGCATGTCAGTCACAGCAAGTCTGATCCTCCTAGACCTCCAAACCAAAGTCCGACGTGCCGAGACAATTTGAGGTATCAAAAAACTTGCTTCACAGCTTGCCAATGTTCTGGCCCAGGGCTGGCCACAAACCTGCTCACCTGACCCACCGCATGAGCAATGTCAGGTCGCGTTCCCACAATCGCGTACATGAGGCTCCGAACGGCGGACTAGTATGGAATGGGTTGCATATCCCACCGGTCTGCCTCGTTGCTTGGTGACATGGAGGAGGAGAGCTTGCAGTCAGAGGGCATGGGCGTGCTGACATGTTTGCAGTCCTCCATGTTGTAGCGGTTCAAGATGTCCATGATGTTCTTGCTCTGGTTGAGCCCGATGGTGACTGCTTTGCGGTTGTGCTGAACAGCAATCCCGAGGTAGTACTCGAGAGGTCCCATGTCCTTTATCTTAAACTTGCTGGCAAGATTTTTCTTGAGGTCCGTAAGGTTCTCCTGCGAGGAAGAACACATGATGAGATCGTCCTTGTACAACGCCACGAGCAGCAAGCCACGTTCTTCCTCCCGCACGTAGACGCTGGGGTCACTCTTGCAATGTGGAAAGGAGATCTCAGCCATGAAGCTGTCCATCTCCTGGTACCAGATCCGTGGGGCCTGTTTCAGCCCGTACAACGCATTCACCAGCTTGCACACCTTACCCTCGGGTGCTTTGACACCTTCTGGTACCTCCATTAGCACCTCCTTGTCGAGCTTTCCATAAAGGAAAGCTGTCTGCACATCCATCTGGTGGATCTCAATGTCTTTGGCGGCAGCGACGGCAAGCAGGGACCTGATTGAGGCAAACGTGACAACCGGTGTGAATGTCTCATCGTACTCAAACCCTGCACGCTGTGAGAATCCTTTCCCCACGACCCTTGCCTTGTACTTGTCAATGCTATCATCTTCCTTCCGCTTCAGCCTGAGCACCCACTTTGAGCCCACCACGTGAGCGGTAGCGGGTCTGTCCACCAGCACCCATGTGCCATTTTCTTTGATGGAAGCGAACTCTCTGTCCACCGCCTCCTTCCACTTGGGCGTATCTGGCCTTGCCAACGCCTCAGCCACAGTGAGCGGCTCTCCCTGAGCCAAGCAGGACCAGCTCAGTCCAGTCCAGCTTCCGATGTGAGCGTCGTACTTTGGAGTTTATCTTCTTTGTCATGTGCTGCGACGTTGCATTGCTGGTAGATCTTCGCAATGCTGTTGCTCCTGTGCTGCTGGCTGCCCTGAAGTTAAGTTTTCTTCTTTTGAAGAGCCACTGGCCTCCGAGCTGTTTTCAAAGGCCTCGGACGTCTCCGGCTGTGTGTCGGAGCTCACCGCTGCATCAGCCTGCGCAACCACTCTCCCTGCCACGCCACTGTTCTTCACGTTCTGCTGTATTGGCACCACGTGCCAATTTTTGGGAGCTTGATCTCATGACTCCAGCAGCACCAACCACTCTCCCTGTTTTGGAGCTTGCGTGGGATCAAGCATCTCTTCCTTGCCTGGTTTTCTTTCTTCAAAGGTCACGTCCTGGCTGGTGATGAGTATTCTTCCTGCCAGGTCCCACATGCGGTAGGTCTTGTGGGCCGTCTCACAGCCCACCATAACGCACTTTTGCGCTCTTGCATCCAGCTTGCCAGCACCCTCACCCGCCTGGACCTTAGCCCATGCGGTTCAGCCAAATACTTTCAGGTGTGCTGCGTCCGGCTTCTTCCCTGACCAAACTTCTTGTGGCGTCATCTGTTGCTTTCCCTTCTTCTTTCCGCGCCTGCCTAGAGCAGCCGCAGGAGTCAGGTTGACAAGATAGCATGCCGTTCTTGCCGCTTCTGCCCAGAACCGCAGTGGAATCTTTGCATCAAAGAGCATGCTACGCACCATGCCGAGGATGGTCTGATTTGTCTGTTTGGCATCACCATTGCTATGCGGCAAATAAGGCGTTGTGGGCTGGTGGTTGATACCATGATGCCGCAACCAGCCCTTGCATGCCTTGTACTCTCCGCCGTTGTCGCTTCGCATCGCTTTGAGTTTCTTTCCGGTGTGCCGCTACACCGTGGCGACAAACTCCTGCACCTTTTCTCTGGCCTCTCCCTTTGCTTTGAGGAAGAAGATCCACACCTTGCGGCTGTGTTCTTCTATGAAGGTCAGAAAATAGTTGCTACCACCGTTTGACGTTGTGCGAAAGGGTCCGCACAAGTCGGTGTGAATCAGGTCAAGGGCTGATTCTACGCGGCAACCATTGTGCTCAAAGTGTGTTTTCTTGGTCTTGCCTTGGAGGCAAGGTTCACACAGGCTGTCACACCCAACCGCATCCTTCTTGCATCCATCCATGCCATGGACCAGCTGTTGCTGCTCGATAACTTGGAGCGTGCTGCCTGTAACATTCCCAAAGTGTCTATGCCACAGATCAGCATCTTTGTCTTTTGCGGCAGAGGATGCTTTTTCAGTTTTTGTTGGTGTGCTCTCCTGCGCCGGTGTCGAGACCACTGCCTCCGCTGCACCCGCATGACCCTCGTTTTTTGAGCTCTTTGCTGCTGTTGTCCGTTGGCCAAAGCAGGCTGATATTTGATCTTCATGTTGTACCCTTGCAGGAGGAGAGCCCACTTGGCCAAGATACCCTCGTGGTTCTGTGTGGTAAGGAGCCACTGCAGGGCCTCATGGTCAGTCAGGACTGTGAACGGTTTCCCATTTTTTATGTAGTTGCAAAAATGCTGGAGAGCCCAAAGGACTGCCAGGCACTCACCCTTCACCAGGGGTACTTCCGATCACCATCCGTGAGTACACGGCTGGCGTATGCAATAACCCGTTGGACGGGCTCTTGGATTGTCTACGATAGAACCGCGCAAAGACCGTCCCACAACCAGTGAGTGGTGATGGAGAAGGGGAGATTGAAGTCAGGGAATTCCAGCATGGGCGCAGTCACCAGCCGATGCTTGATCTCTGTCCATGCCACGACACACTCCGGGCTCCATTCGAAGGGGACGTCTTGGTGTGTAAGCTGCTGCAGGGGGCGGATGATGCGTGCATGATCGCGGACGAACTTGTGGTAAGAGGATACGAAGCCAAGGAAGATCTTAACTTGCACCGCAGTTGTGGGCTGGTGCCATTCCTGGACTGCAGCTATCTTTTTTGTGTCCGTCTTGATGCCGTCAGCACTTATGACGAACCCCAGGAATTCCATTTCCGCGGCACCGATGGAGCAGTTTGCAGCTTCCAACTTCAGGTTGGCAGCGCGGAGGGCGGAGAACGCAGCAGTGAGGAGAAAAGTTCCGCAAAGCTGTGGATGGCGACCATGATGTTGTCAATGAAACAGCTCACGTTGGGGATACCGCGGAGGGTGGAGTCCATGACGCGTTGGAAGGTTGCATTGGCGTTGCGGAGGCCGAAGGGCATGCGGGTGAAGGCATAGAGTCCATCTGGCGTGACAAAAGCAGTCTTGGCAATGGAATCCAGATGCATGGGCACTGTATGGAAAGCTGCCTTGACGTCGAGCTTTGTAAACCATCCGCGGCCTTGCTGTTGCTCCTGGATGTCAACGATCAGAGGCATGGGATAGGCGTCTTCCTCTATGATCCGGTTGAGGTCGCGGAAGTTTACGCAAAATATCTTGGATCCATCAGGCTTGCCGACAATGACTAGGTTACGTGCCAGGTGCTCACGATGGGGACGATCACTCCTTGCGCTTTTATTTCCACAAGACCCTCGGTGATAATTTGCTCCTAGTCGGGGAGTATGCGACGAACCTTTTTCTTGGTGGGGGAAGCTGTTCCAATGGAGATGACATGGAAAGCATCAACGGCCCCGAGGTCCGTTAGTGATCCGGCGAAGATGTTCGCGAAAGAGTCCAGTAGATCGCGAAAGTCCTGTTTTTGCGGAGGAGAGAGACGAGGGTGCTGGATGTGGTCCCAGGAAGGGGGTGGCGGTGGAGACTGGGTGTGGATGGGGTAGAATTCCCCTTCCTCATCCAGGGACAAGCTTTTGCCAAATACTTGTTCCCCTCGCTGCCATAGCCCAAGAAGATTGTTCCGCTCGCCTGGTGTTGCCGAGTCCATGGTCAGCTGTTGCCATTCCGCGGCCGGCACGAGCTCTGCATCCAGCGTGGCTCCCTCAGGGGCGGGAGCTTGCTGGGGACGAGTGTGTGAATGCACTTGTGCAGCATCGGAAAGGGAGAAGGGCACGTCGCCAGCGACGGGCACAGTCACCCGGTCCCCGATGGTGATCAAGGCATACTCTTTGGAGCCGATCGCGGACAAGAGTTGCATGACGCCAAGGGAGAACAGCAGGTTGGCCTGTCGCAAAAGGAGGTAGTCCATTCCAAGGAGGACATCATAGGTTCGGGCCTGGGTACCCTGGACGTCCACTGGCTCGTGGAGGGAGCCCACTTGCAAGGGGAGCCCTTGTATTTCTCCATCCCTGTAGTCCATTCCTCCGGCGGCGTTGCTGAATAGCCACCGCGTGGGGAGGATGCGATCCGCCCATCTGACCACACACAGGACGCGGAGGGCAACCGTGGTATGGGTGGCCCCAGTGTCTATGATCGCCAGGAATGTCCGCCCACACATCCACACCACACAACAGGCGACCTCGTAGTGTTGATTGTCGCGGCGGGGTGGTTCCACGGATTGCGATGCCCAGCCCCATTTGAGTTCCTCAGTGTTCAAGGCAGGTGATGCTTCTGCTAGAATGTGCCGTGTGTTTTGGGTGCCATGCACAGGTGTGGTACATGTGAGGAAGATGCCAACAGCTTGGAGGTGGTGGTTGGCTCTAGTAAACTCCTCTATGAGCCGCGGAGCCAGCTCAGGATGGAGACAAAGGAATTCGAAGAAGTTCACGGATACAATGGGGGTGGTGAAGAGCTTTTCCACAGGGTCCGTGGGGTCTGCCACAATGATGGGGGCAGTCCGAGGAGCAGACGGGGTAGTTGTGACAGCTGGATTCTCTGCTTCTACGGGATCCGCGGTGCAGCACTTCTCAGGGGGTTGCATAGAACGGGTTGCAACGGCATCCTGCAGCCGGGCCTCTACGGCCTCTGCCTTCCGCCGTAGGTCGCTCTGTACTTGCGCGGCTTCCTTCAGGTCACATCCACGGATTTCTAGCCAACGAGCTCATGTGATGAGGTTCGTCTCCTCAGGGGTGGGTACTACCTCTGTAGTCTCATCCTCTGCCATGGGCGAACCCAACTTGACATTACGGGCACCGGCTGCGGGGTGTGGCGGCAGGTTCGGCAAGATTCCCTGGCCTGGTCCTTGACCCGCCTGAGCTTGCCCGGGAGGGGGCGGACTGGCTTGCTACTGCTGTTGCTATTGTTGCTGCTGCTGTTGACCGGGCCATCGCAGGTTGTAGTATTGGTGCCATTGCTGGAGCATGGGATCTGTTTGGACGGTGTCAGGGCGCGGAGCTGCTTGGCGGCAACGAGGGCGATCTCGGGCATTATGCTTCAGGCTCTAGTAGGTGTAGCAAGCCTAAGGCTTCTAAGGCGGAGGCTGGCTTTGTGAGGCGAGCGGTGCGTGGGTCTCTCGATCCTGATGCTGGTGAGTAGACCGCTGATGAGTGGGTATAGCCGTAGCGTCTTGCACTGCGTTGTGGAGAGAGCGGTAGCGATCAGCAGTCATGAGACTACTGACTTCGTCAGCGAGCGCGCAGATCAGATTCTGTAGGAGGACCCACAGTGGAAGGCCTTCTCCTTGCGGGTTCTTGGCCACAAAAGCCCAGGTGAGGAACTGATCCAGGAATCTGGGGATGTCGTCGTCCTTGCGCATGACCTCCCTCTCAATCTTCCGTAGGGCCTCCTCTTTTGTCAGGTGCTTGAAGCATTCAATGAGAGCGTTGCTAAAGTCTTCCAATGATGGGAAGGGTGAGCGTGCATTGTACCAATCGGCCGCTAAACCAGCTCCTTGGAGGTGTAGTTTCGCACTGGTGAGGCAGAGGTGAGGTGGGATCCGACCAATGCTGGTGCAGAGTGTGATTTGCTTCAGCCATACCCAGGTATTGTCCTCAGGGGCGTTCTTGAAGGTGTCCAGCTGCGGCAGATTTGCAGGCTCGGAGCGGATGTACTGCAGTTGAGGTATAGTACTGCGGTTAGTGGTCAACGCAGTCACAGCAGTCGGAGGGGGTTGATTGGCTGGCTGGGCCGCGGAGTATCCCACATGATGAATCTGCATTGAAGGCTGCCCCGCGCGCATGTGAGAGCCTGGGTGCATGTGTGACTGGTGCATGTACCAGGAAGAAGGAGTTGGCAGTGAGGTGGTGTAAGGTGTGGAGAATAACGTCGTCCCAAGGGGCGAGGCTGGAGGTCCCTGTGCCTGCGGTGCCATCAGCAAAGACATCCAATAGGCTTGTGTTGTGGGGAATACAGCAGCACTGGTAACCGCGGCTGGTGCCACCGGAAGAGGATGTTGAAAAACTGCCCCTCCGCATGTCCAAGTGCGGCGCCGGGAGGCGCTGACGAGCCGCCAGAAAGTTGAAACGCCGCTCCGGCGGATCTGGCGACTCGACAATTGCTCGGATCCTAAAATGGAAGATTGCTCCTAAAATTTGACGAGTTGCGGAATCCGGTGGAAGTTTTTTCGCCGTAATCCAACAAGTATCGAGGGAGATATGGCCTTCCAAGGTTGGGGTGTGCGCAGCGGCTCTGGGAGCCGGTTGCGACTCGAAATCCGGTCAATAATCGACCGGACCGAGTAACAAAAACACCATCTTGAGAAAATGCTCCGATAGGCCTGCCGAGGCGTCCGGTGGATGATCCACCTGATCTGGCGGATCATCCACAGGATCCAGTAGTGCAGGTTGTTACTGAGGGACTTAGCAAAAAATCTGGCTTGGCGTCTGAAACTCAGTATTACGTTTTGTTACTCGGGGACTTCGTCAAAAATCTGACTGCAGGTCCGCAGACAGGTTTCGAACCTCGTCACACCCCATCACCAAACTCGACCCAAAAGTGGGCAGAGTGCATGGAAACAGTGCAGGGGACCCCTACACCATGTGCAAGTGGACCTGCGCCTTGGGAAAGGCGCTTCGTACGTGAAGGAAGGCGCCACAGCATGTGCGCGCCATGGAGGCGTTAGGCATTTCTGTGGTGGGTGAGACCTGCACTTCGGCAAGCATACCTTGAGCTACGCTTGGCCAAATCGCGTGCGGTTTGGTGCGTTGGAAAGCTCATGACAAGCCCTATACATTTTGTGATGATGTCCATGTTAAAAAACTTGTGCAAAACGACGTTATTCCCTTCGCAAACTGACTGTCTCTGAATTCCTACTCACATAGCATGAGGCGACCAGAAAGCTCACGCTCAGTCTCAGATTCGCCCAAAACAGTAGACGTGAACCACTAGAGACGATCAGACAAACGTCAGGACCGCACCACGCAGATCACATCCTAACAAAGGGTTTTGGGCCCACGGGTCTGAACGCCTCCAACGTTCACGTCTTTCGCAGCGCACGGGATCGTCATCTTGGACGTCGCTGTGAAGTTCTGAAAACTCGGTGGAGTAGCAGTTGAGCACATGGCGCAGAAGGAGACGCAGCCCATTCAGAAGTATGCAGGCGGCCCGGGCTTCGGGCTATGGCGGTGGCAGTTCGAGTTGCACCTCTTGCATAAGGGGCTGCTGGACGTCATGTTGGGAAAGGAGGTGCTCATAGAGGTGACTGCTACGGACGCGGAGAAGCAGGCCTTCGAAAACAAAAACACAGAGGCGCTCATGCTCCTGGTGTTTGGGACAGCCGAGTCGCAGTGGGGCTACTTCCAAGGCTGCAAGCTGGCAGCCGAAGCTTGGCAAAAGCTCTGTGCCATCCACCAATCCAAGTTGCTCACGAACAAAGTCTTTGCGATGAAGCGACTCCTCACGGTGAGAATCTAGGAGGGAGATGATGTCATCTCCGCCATGTAGCAGATCGAGTCGCTCGCCTCGCAATGCAATGACGTGGGGTGGAAGATGGACACGCAGCTGCAGGCGATGGCCCTCCTCATGGCCCTACCTGAGAGTTGGGGCCCACTCATCACCATCCTTGGAGGATGGTCGGAGGACAAGCTCACCTATGGCGCGGTCGCAGAGTACATCCGCAATGAGGCGTAGCGACGGAGCTGTGGGGAGTCCTCGTCTTCCTCATTGTCTCTTGTTACCAAAACGCGAGGTGGCGGAAGCGAGAGCCGAGGAAGTGGCGAAAACGGCGGCGACAAGAAGGGCGCCAAGAAAGGTGCGTGCCGCAACTGCGGCAAGGAGGGCCATTGGGCCCGTGAGTGCCCAGAGGAGGCGGAGACCGGCGGCAAAAACAGCAAGGGCAGGTTGCTCCTCAACGACAACACGAACTACTTCCTCAAGAAGGCCAATAGGCGGTGCCTGGATTCCGGGGCCGAGGAGCACACCCAAGTCGAGAAGGTGGGGTTTGTCACCTACGAGAAGTCCTCCAAGTCAATGGTGGTCGCGAACGACAAAGTCGAGCCGGCGGCCGGCCAAGGCGACGTGGAGGTGGAAGTCGTGGTGGGCGGTAAG